>JAWZYT010004912.1:5000-202500 GCA_034508575.1 Petrolisthes manimaculis
CAACGTAGAGTTACTAAAATGATACCATGTCTAAGAAACAAAACGTATGAAGAGCGGCTAAATAAATTGAATCTATTCCCATTAGCACAACGTAGATTGAGAGGCGACTTAATCCAGGTATTCAAAATAATCAAAGGCATAGACAATATGGACTGCAACAAATATTTCAATATCGATCAATCAAACTACACGAGAGGTAATGGCTGTAAAATCATAGGTAAATCTTTTAACTCACACGAATCCAAGAATTTCTTTTTTAACCGAGTCGTCAACTTATGGAATGGGCTTCCCCGTAACGTAATAGAATGTAACACAGTAGATAGCTTCAAACGTCGCCTTGATAAACACCTTGCATCTAATCCCCGACTTTCGATGTTTACTAAGGAATAATTTTTTGCCCATTACAGGTGGCAAGTTAGCCAAATTTCAACTACTTTCTATCTTTCCTATAAAATTTCCTTGTGGAGTTTTCTCTACCAACTCCACAAGGTTCTGACTCCTAACTTTATTTCCAGTACGGCTCAGGCCGGAGGGATTGGAGGGTGGGGAGAGAGCCTTCTACTTTGCTATCCTTACCTACGACTATCACTGGGGAGATATTCATTCTCTACCAGTAACCTTCTAATCAGATCACCCCGTGTGGACCGTAAGGTCTGTTGTGGTCTGTGATTCTATGTAACTCTCTCTCTCTCCGTACACTACATACCTATAGGCCTACATACCTTATCATTTACCTTCCCTCCTACCTCTCTATGGGTAGGCCTATAACCTACCATTATAGTTAGCATTATTATCTACCCTAGCATTACACTTACACTCTCTCTCTCTCTCTCTCTCTCTCTCTCTCTCTCTCTCTCTCTCTCTCTCTCACTACTTCTCATCCCGTGTTCCCGTGTTGTTCCTTTTTATCAAGCTTTTGCATATTTCAACTTGACAACTATTCTGTCTGGATGTACTGTTGTGTTGTGATGGGTTTGGCTATGTTCATGTGAAATAATAATAATAAACAGTGTTGTGTGAAGTATTATTGGTTATAGTTGTCGTCTTGGTGTTGTCAATGTTGTAAGCTGTGTCATAGGACTTCTTCCTAATTTGTTCGGTTGCTCGGTTTTATGTGAATGCTAGATGTGATATGATACACTTGCTGCTGTTGTCTAGGTGTTGTCTGTGTTCTGAGAAGCCAGGTGTGTGTGTGTTGTCTGAGCAGGGTGTTGGCAGTGGCTGGAGGGCAGGGCAGACCACCACTCGACCCTTTGCCAAGTAGAGAAACAGGAGGAGAAGGAGGAGAAGGAGGAGGAGGAGGAGGAGGAGGAGGGAGAGGAGGAAGGAGAAAGTTTACATTGACTGGCTGACTGGCTGGCTGGGATACCACTAACTTTCTCCTCTCTCTCACACACAGACACACACACACACACAACCATTCCTGTCCCCTTCCCTCCACGTTGTCTGCATGTCTGTCTGTCTGTCTGTCTATCAGCCTTCTACTTCACCTCTTCCTCTTTGTCTATCAGTCATTAATACGTATCTCCTCGACTCTTCCATGCACCCTTTCTACTTTCCTCTTCCCATCTATTCTATTTACTCTCTCTCTCTCTCACACACACACACGCTTTCGTCTACTCCAGTCTCTTCTCCCTCCCTCCCTCCCTCCATGCCTATACCTGTCTGTCCTGCCTCGTTATCCTATCCTAGCCTGGAGCCTCATTCCTCTATAGTGACTATACCCAAACCTTCAATCACACACACACACACCCTTACCCCTACTTCATCTCTCCCTCTCAACTCTCATTTCACTCACTAGACTCTTCCTCCTCCTCCTCCTCCTCCTCCTCCTCCTCCTCCTCTCTCTCTCTCTCTCTCTCTCTCTCTCTCTCACACACACACACACACAGAGGCCCCGTTGCTTACACCGCAAGTCTGTCTGTCTGTGTGTCAGTCTCTCTGTGATGATAGTGGTTCTAAAGCTGACACAACTAGCGGACTCGACACCTCTCTTTACAACACACACACACACACACACACACACACACACACACACACACACACACACGCACACGCACCTTTTTACTCTCACACACAACTCATACTTACACACACATTCATACACATTCTTACTCGTACATATATACATACATACACGTTAATATATATGCATGTACTCTTTCATATACATTCACACAACACACACATGTTCATACACACGACATAAATATACACATACATCACTCATACATATACAGTACATAGGTCTACACGTAATATATACCGTACATTCAAACACATATGTATACAACCACCAATTACCGACTACCATAAGCACTACCAACTAATCAACAATGGTACAATCACCATAACCAACCTGTTAACTATAATATACAACCCCCATAAACAACTACCATACAATATCATCAAGACTACCAATTACCAACTACCATAAGTACCGTCTACCATTACCATAACCATAACCAACTAGGCCTAACTATATATACCATACACCACCACCATAACCAACTAACTACCATACACCAACACCAATACCAAAATCCACCTACCATACTCTACCAAGTAACAACTACCATAGGATAAGCACCACCTACCATAACTATCATAAAAACTACCATACAGCACTACCATTACCAACAGAAACACAGTTGAGAAATAAGGAAAGTCGAGGTACGGTACGGTAGGAATTAAGGCAAATAGGGAAGGTTTTGCACACTTTTCTCTCAGCAAAAACAAATAAGATGCGTTGCGACATACATACATACATACATACAGAGGGTGAGTGGGTGAAATTCATCTCTGTAAAAACACACAGGCTTTTCCAGAGAACACGCACACACACACACACAGGGAGAAAACTTAAACAAATTTTGTCACGGCACTTCTCTCTTCTCTCTCTTTCTAACACAGTGAGGATTTAACCAGACATAATCAACTCTCTCTCTCTCTCTCTCTCTCTCTCTCTCTCTCTCTCTCTCTCTCTCTCTCTCTCTCTCTCTGATAAACTAGGTAATTTCCTCATATAACATAAGATTCCACAATATACCTGAAACTGGTTAGCCTATCATCAGAGGAGGGAGTGCATGGCAGTAACATTTTCCTACACACATGCACACACATATATCAAGTCACGAGCAGACACAATCAATGTTCAGACACACACACACACAGGCTCCCAAACCGGTATCTGTCTGTATGTGTAGTGGTGGATTGATGTGTTTTTTCTCCTCCTTTCCTTATATAGGTAAAAAAAATGGTCATGGTTCGGTCCCTTCTTTTTCTCTTCTCTGAGTTAGGCCTGTATACGTGAATTTGTTTTGTTTTGGTTTCAAGTCTATATATATACGGTACTCATTTACATATACAGGATACCTTCTCTACCTCTCTTTCTCTCTCTCTCTCTATCTCTCTCTTTCTCTCTATCTCTCTCTCTCTTTCTCTCTCTCTACAAGGAAGATTTAATTGATGACACAGACATACGTAGGGACGAGGAATGAATGATGGTGGTCGAATATATTTCATGGAACACACACACACACACACACACACAACTACAAGGAGGTGGAGAAACCGTGCAGTATAAGGAGTCATCTGGCTAAGCTATCATGGTAAGAGGTGTTGTTGTTGTGTTGTTGTATTGTTATTGTTGTTGTGTTGTTCTTTTGTTTTAATGTGTAGTGTACTATAAGACACTAAACTATAGCAGATATAGAATAGCATATGTTAATGTGTGTATATATATAGTGTATTTCTGTGCTTCTTGTGGGTATAAAACTCTACTATATAGGTTTATTCGTTAGTTAATGATATAGGGTAACAGGGAGTTATAAAATATACATTAGGTTAACACATTGGATGAGAGACAACACTGTACTGTATTAGGAGGTGACTTTATTGACCATTCATTGCTACTGTTTCTTTAGGTAGGGTAGCAACAGTGAAATAAAATAAAGACTTCTCATCATACGTTGTTCATTATAATTGGGAATTGTTGTATATCTGTGTTTACTGTATACTGTCCAGTGCGTTACTCCATACAGAAGGACGTGTGTGTGTGTGTGTGTGTGTGTGTGTGTGTGTGTGTGTGTGTGTGTGTGTGTGTGTGTGTGTGTGTGTGTGTGTGTGTGTGTGTGTGTGTGTGTGTGTGTGTGTGTGTGTGTGTGTGTGACGCCCTATGTTCTTCGTGTGTTGTGGCTGACTGTGTGTTCTTTATGTGTGCATGATTGAGTGAGTACCAAGTGACGGGTTGCATGAGAAAGTCATGTGTGTGTGTGTGTGTGTGTGTGTGTGTGTGTGTGTGTGTGTGTGTGTGTGTGTGTGTGTGTGTGTGTGTGTGTGTGTGTGTGTGTGTGTAGGCTAAATACTTGTTTATGCGTGACTGTGTATATAATAAAGATGGCGTGAATGACTGTGCATGGCTGACTGACTATATGCATGAGAAAGTACAGCATACATGAGAAAGAGAGAGAGAAAATGCATTGTACACATATCGTCTACATGCACTGCTTGTCAGAGCAAAACATACTGTATTGTCCTTTAATCTCTTTAATTACCAAACTTAAGAGTGTAATGATTTTTCTACGGTACCTATTACATTCTCACTAACGCCATATGATATTACCAGCATCCCATAGGACAACAATTAATACCAATACTAAAAGATAAATTAGTGTCTCATCTCTGTATCTTCCATAATTCAGTGGTTGGCTATTCAAGAGCTTCAGACACAGGTTTTATATATTATACTTTATACTCGTAAGATGAAGATGCCTCAATTGCATGGAGAGTAGTGAACTTATTTGTACGTGCAACAAATGTGCTTGCAACATATATAGGGTAGTCGTGACTGATGCGCAGAGAGAGAGAGAGAGAGAGAGAGAGAGAGAGAGAGAGAGAGAGAGAGAGAGAGAGAGAGAGAGAGAGAGAGAGAGAGAGAGAGGAACTAGACTATACTTTAAAGAGAGAGAGAGAGGAACTAGACTACCGGTACCTTATTTTATGAACCACAATCTGTTTCCGTCTCAGAGTAGGGTAAACAAACATATCAATTTGTCACACTCACACACACACACACACGTCAATCTCAAGCTACACACACACTTGTATCAAATCACTGACAGCTCTCACATACATACATACATACAGCCTGAAGAACATTCCATGGGAGAAACAGATGGGAAAACCAATCACGATATAGATAAATGAAATAAATAAAATAAATATGTACGGAAATTCAGTATCCATATTAGGCTAAACCCAATACCAGTCTTAGAAAACGGCAAATGATAAAAAAAAAAAAAAAAAAAATGAACCTAAATAATTAACAGAAAAAATATATAAAAATAGAAAGTCTATAAAACAATAAAATCTAAAGTTAACAAGATAATCAATTATAAAACTTAAATAGCAGACAAGAATGACCAAACTGGAAAATATATAAAATAGAAATGCGTCAAATATAAATCGAGAATATATATATTAAAAAAAAAAAAGACAAAATATCAAAAGTTCATAAGTTTCTCTTTCCAATGGCACATGTTTTTTTAAGTTCAACCGTAAAGAAACTGTACAAAAAACAAACTTTCACGTGAACCTTTCCTAGGCTACACACAACCAGAAAAAGATCAAGGTCTGGAATATTTCGGACCAGATATCATAGTTTCTCTCAAAACAATAAAAATCTAAAATCTAAAAAAAAAAGAGCTAAATAATGACAATTCTCACGAGTTTCCCTCTTATTAGTCAAGAAAGGGGATAGAAGTATATGGTGTTGGTAAGGTAGGTCCTAAATATGGATTAACTTATTCCTCCAAACTATTTCAAGCGAGAGGCCGTCATTACTTTTGTTTATCAAGTCCTGTTTCCTGGCATAAACTATAGGCTATACTTTGGAGGAATCAAGGCACTCTAATGTAGCCTACACATACACACAAGAAATGAATAATGTAAAACGTAGCCTAACTAAGTAACACACAAGCCTACTCATTTATAGCCTAATAATGTAAAGAGTACATAAGTAACATACTAGCCTACTCACTTATAAGAAAAGGGTAACTAACTAACGCACTACTCACTCAATTATAATAACGTCAAGTACCGTAACGAGAAACACAGCAATTACGGTACACATGGCGAGAGTATGATAAACTTGGCGAAAGTGGGCGATATTTCGTTTTTGTTTTTGCACACGAAGAAAAGTGAGAGAGAGACGGCGGTGTCCTCATTTCTACTCAGCCAGCGGGAGTCAGTGAGAACGATATCAATAATGTGATGGATGAATAATGTTCTGCATGGCGAGGAGTGCATGAAAACATAATATTAGTATGGTGAGAGAGCTTGTATACATAGCCAAGTCAACTCAAGCTTTAATTAAGGAGGCAGTGTACAGCAGTTTGGCTAAATCTGGAACAACTGCATGCTTCCTCCAAACTATTTCAAAGCAACAGGCCACCATTATTTTGATCAATCTGGCCCTGTTTCCTGGAATACTTTGGAGGAATCAAGGCACTCTTATGTAGCCTACAGTAAACCACGCTACTCGGTAAAACGTCTTGTCTCAAACGCTTAGCACTGCACCGAGTCATTTTTAGTTGTCGTTCCCAAACTGTCTTTTTATATTGGTCTAACCTAAAACACTTTGTTTTCCTTCACTTTAATGCATTGTTCGGAAAACTTTGGGTCACTGCTGCTCAGAGAAAGTGAGAGAGAGAATGTAATGATTTCAGATTCTTCTGTTTATGGTGATGTAACGTTTCCTATAGCCTAGACGTGTGAAAAGGCTTCATTTCAAACCTTTAAAGCCCCGCGCAATTCATCAGTTGTGTGAATCGGTTAATTATCGGCTAATCCGCAGGCCAGCCTCCCCGTCCCTTCAATCTCTTCCTTTGTGAGTTAACAACCCGTGTAATTCAGGTATACAACAGTATTCACAATGGTGGAGTTTGGCATCCGTTTCTGTTCCGTATTTTGAAACTTTCATAAAAAATGGAAACACTTACTTCAGTAATGATGTTACTAAAACAATTCTGGAATAGGACTATAGTAAAAACGTAATAACAACAACTGCCGTTTATGCACCGACTCTTATTCAACTTCACTGATCATTGATCCGTACAAAAACATCAACTAAGCGCTTTCAAGCAAACTCATATTTCCAAACAAACATAGTTGTTATTAGCAAAGCACCAAATATATCTAAATTATAAAAATGCCTAATGTGTATACCTGTTCGAGACACATTGGGGTGAATCGCACAGCCACACTGTGTATAAGAATCAGTCAGCAGCCTCATAGTCTCCCTTCGCATCAACAAAACATGCCTTGATTTCAGTAGCATAGCCTCCCTACGCATCAACAAAACTTGCCTTGATCTAAAACTCTCCATTCAAAGGTGGCAATAATGTTGGTGCGTGTAGGAGCTCCGACGGAAATACTGTAATTGGCACCCCCTGAGTGTAGCTGCGGTACCGGTACTCGTTTGGTATCGGTAGGTTGTTAAGACTTTCACGCCCGCAACAAGAATATAATAATCCCCGAGTCAGAGCCAGCAGGTGACGGAGGCCATGGAGGAGTAATGGAGGGGAGGGAAGGAGGGGTCCGAATGACTGGAGGAAAAAGAAAGCGCGCGAAGAAAATGTCAGGGTCCACTCGTACTCACTCACTCACTCACTCGCCCTGCACAAATATCAATGTCCTCTCCTTGGTCCTCTCTACAGCCAACACACACAATGAACAACCATTTCCCTTCTTTTTCAGGTTCAGTCACGTATTGTTAACTCCACAAAATTATAGTAAATAAACAGCTCCCTCCTCCTCCTCCACCTCTCTCTCTCTCTCCCTCTCTCTCTCTCTGAGGCACTAATTTATAATACACATACACACATACGGTGCAAATAAACAACAACAACAGCTGTCGTGTGGTGGTTGCTTTGCTGAGTTGGCTGGGGAAGGAAAATAACACACAACACAATCAGTCTTGCCACCCACAAACTGATTAGCCTAGTGTAGTGCAGTCAAGCAACCACGCTATTGTTAACTGGACACACACACCGCAATTACTCGTAAATGATCATGATGACAATGTGACAATAGTGGACCGTAATGGTGGGGATGATGATGACGACAATGACCATGATATGCTAAATATATATACGTGTTGTGTTGTGCAGCTGGATTGAATTATAGATAGATACAAGTTAATAGATACCGTACCGTGTGTGTGTGTAAACAAATATACTCTATTACGGTATGACTGTAAGTAGCTATAGGCCTACAGATTTTTGTAAACGCAACTGGACGAAATAGAGATATCAGTACTGTATCAATACGGTATGGTAGCCTAAATCTACATAGGCTACACACACACTACCGGTATGAACGAATGAAGAATAGGCTATCGATATGGTTGAACTCCCTATGTGATAATGTGGTATCTAACGGAAGTTGATATCGTACCGTTACTATATCGAGACATAAAGTAAACATAATAATATACTCCACTGACCTGGTTACCATACCACGCCACACTTGAGGGGGGGGGGGGGTTATAATTTTATATTCTGGGTGATATTCGACAATTTTATTCATCGAGTGTCTTGAATTAATGTACAGTAGAGTCTGTGTTCCTGTGGGTGACGTTGTAAGTAGCCTAGCACCCTAGCCTATATAAAGTATACGTGTACAGTATTGTCAGTGTTAATGTCTACCCAAAGCGAGAGAAATTCATGATCGTGGGAATGTCAGCCATGCACCGTGAGGAAAGTTCCCCAGACACCACCATCTCCCACTCCCACGCAGCTGCAATGATTCCACTTCATCTGTAAGCCTAATCACCCATGCAAATCCATATGTACTGTTAAACCTTGGGAATAAATGCAGGCTAATGTGTACAGTTGCAGACAAGAGTTATGAGGAATTTGGAAGCACTGCATATGTACCGGTATACGATGGCATAGTCTACCCATATAGATACAGTTTATGAGAATACGAAGCTGCTCGAAACTACTGTGTATCGATCATTTGAATCACACGCTGATGAGTATTAAGGAAGTAGGCTACAGTACCGGTATACCGTATAGGCCTATGTTATACAGTACAGTACATGTCTAATGGGTTACATAAGGGGCTACTGTGCTGATTCCCTCCATAGGCCCCTATTCATCCTGTAGGCTACCAGGACACACTCGAAAAGGGGATCTGTTTTGAACCAAAGCCTATAATCTGGAAGAATTATAGCAGCCCTAGATTCAATTTGCCGATGACATATTACCCCCCCCCCCTAAGTCTGGAAGCAGTTTATTGGTACTGTACGTACAGTATATAGGTATTCCGTTGAGTCAGGTGCTGGACATATTACCTGAAAGTTTTAACTCAGTGACGTACTGCTGCTTGTGTCGCTGTCTGTGTTCATTACAGGCGTTACATATCTCTCAAAATCTTTAGACTTTTATTGCACCAGAGAGTAACTACAAGCAGACACTAGGATTCAAAGAGTTCTCAATTATCATCAACCTTAACTGGTAAATTTACACTACCGGTACTGATAGACTGATACACAGGCTCTTTCCTCCTAAGCCCGATCTTTTCCTCTCACTCCGATTAGCCTAACACATTTTTCATCATGCCACTCACTCTAAGTTACGGATTCCTTCATTCTAATTTCAGCACGTTATTTCCATTTCCTTTTATTACAATTACCCTTACTATTTTATTCCATTCATATCCTCTACTAGCCTAGGCTATATGCCTTACGATAATGCTTTCTTTATTTTAACACTACACCAATGAAAATCTCTCTCTCTCTCTCTCTCTCTCTCTCTCTCTCTCTCTCTTTGCGAACACGAAACAGCACCAAACAAGGAACATTGGGGGTAGAGGGGCATGGAAAGGAAGATGCGCCAAGGAAAACTGGTGGCAGGAGAGAGTAGCTAGCTTATGTTGGTTGGCTGCCTGCATGGCTCTCTCTCTCTCTCTCTCTCTTTCTAGGGAGGGAGGCGGGGTAATTACGTACAGAGGAAAAGAAAGAACGAGAGGAAATTACTGCACACAAGAGAAGCAGAGATCGAGTGTAGGAGGTAGAGAAAACGTAGGAGAGGAGGGGAAACAGGAAAATGGTAAGGAGAAAACACATAGGCTAAAACACGAGAATTACATACATAGATAGGCTACACACAACACACACACCTTGCTGTCTAAATGAGGTGGTATTGATTCATACAATGCTACGACTGTACATGCAAAATAATATATTAAAAAGAGTACCGGTACCATATTCTGTAGATGAATTTGTTATTTTTGTCATGAGAACTCGACTCTGGCCTTGCTAAAGTAGGCCTATACCATATCATAGCCTATTATAGTCTTGCATAATGAAAAATTCTCTCTCTCTCTTATTACCTTCCTTCCCTTCCACTGTATCCATTTTTTCCATTCTCTACCTCCCACCGATTACAACATTTCCCGTTCCCGCCACACCACCACAATCACCCACACACACTTCACAACGCAAGCACGTTTATCTGACCAACGTCGTCTTACGAGATGAAATACCAGTCTCTCTCTATATCTTTACCTTTCCTTTCATCTCTTGCATTCACAAAAACGTATGATCGATGGAGTACTTTGCATTCTCATTCTCTGGTTTAGTGCATCTAATTCTAAACTATAATACTGAAGTTCTTTTTTTAACCCTTTTCATCCATATCAGAGGTCTTGTAAAAACAATGAGATATGTAACGCTATCCCCTCTGCCGAATTAGCATGTACCGTAACCTAGCTAGCCTAGTGGAGGAAGTTTACTATAGTTGACGCGAAATTAAAGAAGCTTTTATTATGGTAGTCAGACAGTCTTATTATATTTCTTTTCCTAGACTATGTGAAACGGAATTGCCAATTCTATGTACTCCCAGCTAGACAAAACAAATGGAAACAGAATAACCAAGAAGTACAGCCATGGCTGATATAATAGTGGTGGACCAGGGTCCAAAGAGTGTTGGAGAGCAACTGAACAGTTCGAACAAGTGAATTTTCCAAACCATTCTCAACGTTGAGAGAGGTTTAGAACACTCACTTTTTCGAACTTTGTTCAGTTGCTCTCCAACACTCCTTGTAGGCTACCTTAGTCCACCACTATCAGCCATGGCTGTATCGTATCCCAGACTCCCAGTTCAGTAGGGCCTGGGATTACAAGGAGTAATAAAAAGATCGAAGAACACGAAGAAAATGTGGTCTAACCGAATAGGCCTAAATCTACCATATGTTTCGCTTCGATCCACTCACTTAAACATTGTACGGTAACTTTGATTTTGAGGCCTCATTACACAATAACCTAGCTAGCCGTGCTGAGTTACAAACTGGCCTTTCTTCTGTGAGTCCATTGTGCAGTTTGGTTACAATATTTGTTTCAGATTAAGAATACAATATACAGTACCGGTATGTATGTGTTACAACATACCAGTACGTCTAGAAGAAATGTTACAAGTTGACATTGGGCACTAGGCAGTGACAGTGGGAGGAAGAGCGATGACCCCTATATTATAATGTATCCAAGAAATGAAGCAATATTTTTTATATCAGATTATAGAGCAACAAACTTTTCACAACAAACAGCATTAGTAATCCCTGTATGTATGGACGCAAAATTACAAAATAAAAAACCATATATGTGACTCTGTAAGAGGTAGTAGCTAGGCTATTTCATCCTTCAAAAGCACCTGCTGGATAATTGAGGTTAACTTGCGTCAAATGTAAGGAAAGCAACCAACATACAGTATTCAACATATGACGACAGTTTCTTCTATGTAGCCGCAGCAGAATATCACACGACCTAGCAACATTTTTTCATCCTCTGGCCAAACTAAGGATTTTTTCGTCATCCAGCTAGATTTCAGAGGATTGTGAGACACAAGGGAATCTGGATGAATTACCACAACCCGATGAAAAACTAGAAAAAATTTGCCTATGGATATAGAAACTATTACATTTCTTTGCAGTGAAAAAAAAATACAGACGTAGGCTAGTTGAGGGAAGGCACAATACGAATATCTCCCCATGTCATGATCACAATTGATATTAGTAATACTAGTCGAGACAGCATTTAACCTGACACGAATAAAACCCCGAGCCAGGTATAGACTGTTTTGATGACGTCTGACAACTTTTTGTGTTTACTTCACTTACCTGTGGTAGTACTGTAGGCCAGGTAGAGTGTGAGCAGATTGAATATTATCCTTTTCGTGACGCTGCATGTCTGTCTGGCTGGCTGGGCTGGAACACTCATGCTGCCAGACCGACCAAGCTAGCTAGTCCGTGTAAGCACAAAGTTTGATCATAATTCTATCACATAAACTCGACACTCTTCCTTCCAAGTACACGCACTGGTTGCCCATTCACTAGGCTATTCGCTAATGCAACAAGAATACCTCACCAGTATCCTTCTCTTGAGTATATCTATTATTATTCGTATATCCTGGTATTGCCATCCACGCTCACTGCAATTCAAGGGAGAACTTCATAATTATTGTGGAGTTCTGAAACACGGGTAAACTTGGCTCATAGTCCTGGGAGGAGCAACACGACCACTCTCTCTTCCAGGGCCTCCATACTTACTGACGTTTGTGACGTACGCAGTGAAGTTTCCGTGGTGGCCTGGGTTGGCGGCTCGTCGAAGGTGGCAACCACAGTATAATGCCAACTAATAATTTTATATCTTGGGGACAATTTTCTGGGATCATACTTGTCATTAGAATATGCAGCAGTAACAATATTATATCTTCAGAACAGGTAAACGTGCATTTGTTTCAGTAAAAGGTTGTTTGTTTTGTGTTTGTAAGCATTGTTGTGTGGAGTTGCGACATGTGGCAACTGCCTACTACGTAAGTTAGAAAGTGAGATCTAGCAGGACTGGAGAGAATGCTAACTAGCGATATTCAATATATCAATAAAAATATTTTGTATGACAGGCAGAGGTAGCCTACAGTCGGCCTCTGAAATTCGTATAAACCACAGTAACATAATTATTACATCAAGGGTTCATAACTAGAAAACTTAGTAGTCCTACATCAATTTTCTAACACGATTTGAAATATATACTTGTAGTAATGTTATTTGGCTAATAGGACAGTGTTGCTAACCGTAGGGTAATCGCCCTATATGTACGGCATTTCGACCTCAAATCCTTGTCTGTAGGGCATAGGGTAATTTTACAGAATCATAACGAAACGTAGGGCGTTACAACATTTTGGTATAAGTGATAACATATTTTGTAAAATAAAAAATAAAACACTTAAAGTACAGACGTACGATGCATCAGTAATTATCGCGGGGAAGATTTTACAAAATACATCTAACTCGGCCAACACTGTTCCCGTTAAATCCGCTGGCGATCACACGCAACCCTTCAATTGCGTGTGAACGCCAGCGGATTTAATATGGAAGTTGGGGAACGGAGTGATGGCCGAGTTAGATGCATTTTGTAAAATCTTCCCCACGATAATTACTGATACATCGTACGTCTATACTTTAAGATGTTATTATGAAACGTGCACCATTGAAATTGTAACAGGCATTTTTGTAAATAGAAAAAAAAAAAAAAAAAAAGGAAATTTATTGACAAATCCGGACAACGTCGGGTATCGCTGTTAGTGGTATATAAGGTTAACAAGACAGTGTTCACTTTCCTATGTGTACACTTACCAAGGTACATTATATCAGCACCATGTGGGGAGATTCATCATACAAATGGGAATAATGATAAAAAGAAGTAAAATTTAATATTTATTGAGGAAAATTTCAGTATTGCCTTTCTCATTTGGGAGTTTAATGGATATCCATACCATGAAAAATACACACACACTCCCCTCTCAATACTGAAGATGCACACGGGTGAATGCTACGTATATGCTCTCCCAAAGAAGAGTGGTTACCTGCAGTGTATTGGTCAATGCAAATGCTGGACTGAAATTATTGTCATCGAGATATTGACATGTCTGGTAAAAAAAATTTTTTTTATCAAACATGAAACACCACTGACAGGCTGGGAGGAAGAGATTCGTGTATCTATTTATAGTACCAAACTGAGCACTGTCTCATGTTTCAGACTTTTCAATGGGCTAAATTCTGTGCATCTGCCACAGTACACAATTTATATTGTTTGCTTCCTCCATAACCGCACATTCCACTCACTATATTCACCAAAATAGTTACTGGCTGAACAAATGAGTTGTGGGACTGTCGGTTACATGCTAGTACAGTATATTCATGGGTTGATTGAAGGTCAGTGGGATGGCTTTACACAAATAAGTCTTTCTGGTATATGGTTTGTGCCTGTCCAATGAATTCTTTAGACCTAGGCTCCCAAGTCATGGAAGTGCAACTGCTATGGTCAACAGCTTCGTGCCTTTCGCAGCAACTATCCACGCCCACCACATTCCTCAATCAGGTGAGGTCACTAACAAAACACACTCGAGTCACCAAATTAATCATAAAAATTAATAAGTCACTATGCAGTGGTAAGCTATTAACTGGATGCTTAGAAAATAACAGGTCATAAGCAACAACAGCCAATAACCAGGTAATGATAACTGGGTAAGGTAGATGTACAGTCGTGGTAAAGAATAATCATCCATATAGGGGCAACTCACACAAGAGTTTGACAGCTTCCCTCTGTTCCTTAGTTGATAAACTTTCCATTGAATAGGTTAAGTACCATCTTTTAAGAAACTACAAGGAGCTACACACAACTTCTTACACAATAACATATGTGAATGCAAAAATGTTAAACACTAAAATGTTTGAGATACCCATATGTGGATGATGATTATTGACTATAGTTTTCTAACAACTTTCGTTAAGACCTGACCGGGTGCAGGGTAGGGCCACAGATTTTATAATAATGAAAAACGAACTGTAATATATTATTTTCAATATTTGCAATATAATCATCACCAATATAACTTTGCCTACATTACGTTACATATTTTTCGAGACTGGAAAAGATGCACATTCCGGGCTAAACGAACTTGATCAGGCAACTGTACCAGAATCTGTACCCAGTCACTGTACTGTGGTCATTGTCATCTGCCAGTCCATGCACAACTTTCATACATAAAGTTTTCTGAATAACTGTCCCATTATCTTAGTTAGACTTAGTAGAATGAATTTCAGTCCTTCATTGCTCTGTCAATGGTGTTTCTGCCTGCATGTATCTCAGAGTTTCAAGAGGCAAAAATCTGGACAGGAGGGAGTTCAGGGTTTGGCATTTTCAAGTGATTTAAAAGGAATTGTTATAATTATGCAACAAAGTACAATAATAACAGAAAAACCAAGGAAACATAACATTGGCAATAAAAATCACTGTGGTCATGCAAAATAACAATGTACAGTATATGAATCACAGTTGATTAATTAATAGGGAGTATGATGTTTGAAACTGTGATGCAAATGATTCCTCTAAATTGTGCCAAAAAACTGACAACCTCAGCATAGGTGACATAATTATTATGTGTCACAGCTTAGATGATTCACTTCCCTCAAAGATTCTGACAAATATCTAACTCCCTCAATTGGAAACTTTGGATATGAATTTCCATGCAGGAGTGAGGATGAACTGAAAAAGAAAATATATGATCAATTTATAAAAAAAAAAAGGATTTCCATGGTGCAACCTTACTCCTACACTACAAGTGTTTTGTCAAATAGTAAGTCGAAAGAACAAATATACACAAAAATTTTGAAGAAAAAATATTTACGAGCATTACCCAAGTTTTATAAATAATACAGTATGTGGACAAAATTAGCATAGGCAAATATAGTGCAGTATATCTGACTGGGAGGGTAAGCTAGGAAACCATGAGCATTAACAAAGTACAATAGTCAGAATAAGTGACAAACATGTGTTCCTCTAGTCTTGAGCTCACTGTGATAGTTATAGCACCCCATACTGTACACTGTTGGAGAGCCATTTAATATGTTGCCTCTTCCCAGATATCAGACTTAAAACATAAATGTGTGGTGTGAAACTTGGAGCATCAACTTCCCTCAATGCCTTCTCTGTCGACTCTATTATGCCATAAACAGTCTCCTATCTATCTAACAGGCCCTTTCCATCATGTACTTTACAGCAACAACACATCCTCTGCCACCATGAAAGAAGATAATACAAATATCTTAACGTACAGATTTTCTGGATGAGATTTATTTACACCTGTGACTGTGTAACTGAGGAAAGTTATAGACTGACATATCCAAAACATGTACCTCTCAAACAATTCCACCAAGAGCACAATGATACGTGAAAACACGCTCGCATGCAAACACAAATATGAAATAAATAAATGACGGAAGGACAGATGGAAGACACAAATGACTAGAGAGACAGTCCAGTTGAGTGACTGTCAGAGGGAGGGTGAGGTGATTGCAGATCTTTGGTTACATAAAGTACAGTATAATGAAGGGGAGTGATATTTGCAAGCGAGTGTATTATTGTCACAACAAGGGGTAAACTTAGGACTATATTCAAGAGATTGCAAATAGAACAAATGAGAATGGATTTATGGTGGTGGTAAAGTCATGGTCTAATGTACTGCAACACCTTCCAATGAGATGGCTTCGAAAAATTATCCGAAACTATAGCTGTTGGTGTGTGCAATTTTGGTTCATAAAATTAACTCAAATAGCTCGCTTTTATCCACCAGGTTGCAGTACATTAGACCATGACTTTACAATTGCCAAAATATGAATTGAGACAAATTTTGATAGAACGTTAACTACTGTACATTAACATCTTTAACTATTTGTTGGTACCATAAGCATGTACTACAAAAGGAAATTGTACATTTCCTTCTGTATTACATAGTTATCATCCCTAATGATGTAGCCTACAAAGGTTTGTCGACAACCTCATTATGAATTCAATTATACAAAAGCCTAGGAAATTATTCATGAATTTCTAAAATACTGTACAGTACTGATGAAAGAAGAAAAGTATTTTTTTGGAAATATAGCAAATACCAAGCCACAGGATGTTAGATTAATGGTTCACTATAATCAATAACAAACTTGCCTATATTTTACATACAAAATATATTTTCTAAGCATTTCTTATTAGGCTAATGGTTAAATTTTCAAGTTTGAGGTGTGGCTCGTTATTCAGATTCAGCCTTTATTTCATAGTACAGTAAAGGCTCAAAATTCACCATGTAATTCATTATAAATGGGTGGCTCATATTGAGTACATCTAGTAGTACTGTACCTCACTTTGGGAACAGCTACACAAAGCAGCATGAGAACATAAAAAATAGTAACTTTATCAACACCACATGGTACATTACTCACTATTTTTTATATAATTAATGAAAATATATGGAGGCTAATGAAATTTATAATAACTTTGAAATTACCTCCACAATGTAATCTTAAGGTTCATTCACACATATCCGTGATGTGTCAGTGCTGCGTCCGATCAGTGCATCAGTGTCAGTGAAAAAAAATATTGTTACTTTGAAATTGGGTGATACAATCACAAGACATTCAGTGCATTACCATATTTTGACTCTCCTTGTCGGTGATATAATCTGTGCTGACAAGATGAATATCGTCACCACCAATATTTTTAGTTTTTCAAGGTGTCGAAAGGTAAGTTGAGTGTTCTGAGCTGTGAAGAAACATGAATGATGAACTCATTATTGAAATGGTTAGAAATCAATTTGTTCTTTATGATTTATCCCAATCAAAATGTATGGATAGCAGTTTTGAACAAGCCATTTGGAATAGTATAGGACAAGAATGGTATAAGATATTATGGAGGTGGTACAGAAATGTGTGAATGGACGTCACTGATGTGTCACGGATTTCACCGACATTGAGTGGACACGGCACTTACACGTCACTGATATGTGTGAATTGACCTTTAACCTTCCCTTGTACAATAGAAAACTTCAAATTTATACAATAATATTTTGTTTTACAGTATAATACATTACATGATATATAAATTACTGACAATACAGTTCAAAGTGAAGGTTTAATTGAGTATTCCAAGATAACGTCCGTCATCAGGGAGAATTAAAATTCGGGTTCAGAAAAATAAACCAATCGATGCTTCATACCTATAGCCTGTTGTTCTGTAACTGACAGTACAAATATAGAAGTACTTGTTAAGGCCATTCTTATCCATCAAAAGAGGTGGATATCATGGTTATGACAATGAGCATTTGAATACAACCCAGCCTGGCAAAATATTAACAGGTACCAAAAATGCTTCTGTGACCTAACACGTGTCATTTACACAAGGTCGCTGAGCTATAGTGTAATTATATCAGAAAATTAAACACTGAATTACATTCTCCACACCCTTCACACAACTTGTATAATTTAACTCAAACTATATATTGGCCTTCACAAAATATCACTACATTTATTGAGTATCACCAGTATAAATTAAATCTCTTACGAGTTTGTCTGTTCTGACAGATCACTTCCATGAGATATTTCTTTTCACTTCAAGACAATTCAATAAAGAAAAAAAAAAATTACAGATACAATGTACTTCCATAATACTGTACAGTATCAAAAAATGATACAGTATAACCTCCTCGTACCTATCTGTATATAAGGTGAGGATAATGTAATACTGTATCAATCTTCTCCATGCTTCTCAAAGTCAAATAAATTTGACGTACTGTACAGTACTGTACATAATTTGGCAGTTTCGCCCTCAGATCTATGTCCTTTACCCCAAAAAAATCATAAATGTACACAGAACAACACTTTAACATGAATTATAGCATTTTTTTAAATGGATGCTATATGCATGTAAAATAAACTTATCACGTCCAGTTCTCAAAATAATATCTAGACCCATGGTTTTGATACAAGTGGTAATGAACATAAACCAAAGATGCATATGAAAATTCAAGAGTCTGGCACTTGACCAAACCTGTTATACAAATTAATCATCCTGTCTACCAGAACGCATCGCAGAGAAAATGACAGGTCAAGGTACCTTTTGGCGTACCGTACTGTTCAATAAATTGATGTGGAAAGATGCCTTCATAACATGCATGCATCATCACAACCTACCTTGCATCACAAAACACAACCATAGCCAGGAATGTACACAGTGAAATGACTAAATAATGTAAACAGTCTCAATCATGTGTAAATACAAATACAACAGTGAAAGAATAGTCTCTCAAACAGCAAGATTTGAAGAGCCTTTACTAATGTTTTCATCTTTGATATTAAAGAAAAGCAAAAAAAATCTTTATTCATTAAGGATTCTTATCTTCATGAATGGTGCTTATTCTTCTATACAGTATTGGTTGAATATAATAAACAGAACTCAAGAATGAGCCATTATTGACATAACACAGCTGTTGCTTTTTCAGGGTTTAAACAGACACTGTTAACAGAGGCTTCTAATGTAACTTATGTAATTTATTCATCTTAACCAGTTCTTGAATTTCACTTTCCACTTAGTTCTAATAACATGAAGGGAAGACTATGTAACAACACCAAACTGAAGGAGTGTGTTACAAAGCAGCATGAAAAAATCTGTACCTTCCAGTTAGCTGGTAATATCATACCCTCTTCAATAACACAGAATTCCAATATCGTAAAATTACAATATACAAAAGCAGATGCCTAATATGAGCAATCTATATCACCTGTAGCAGGAACACAAGTAACAATGGTAAAGTCTCTGGGAAAAGGAGGAGTCTCTATTATTATTATACTGTACAGTATATTATGATGTTTCACACTCCTTTTTCTGGTCAAGTCACCCAAGGCAGCAAGAGTGAAACATCAACAAAATTTCTTCTCAAGTGGCATATTCACACTCATTCTGCAAAGTTAGCTTACACAACTCAATATCAGTATTACTCGTACTTGCCCAAAGCCAGTCAAGTCCCCCTCTAGTATTTGCCTTGTGGCTTGGAAGTGTATATGGATCATAAAATGTTTATAAAACTTGGGTAACCTTTATGCGAACAGTTAAAAACAACACTATAATGACATATTGCATTAGTTATATTTGTAGTTATGTGGTGGTGTGTGGCATAGAATGTTGTACAGTATTGCATTACATGTAATACAGTAGCAGTACAGTAGAAGCATGCTGGTATAAGGTGTGGGGTGTACAACTGGTACAGGTATTGCATTAATAGTAATACTTATAGTAGTACAGTACAGTAGTTAGCATGATAGTGTGTGTATGTAAAGGTATTGCACTAGTAGTAATAGTACTTGTAAAAGGAACTTACTGCAACTACAATTGCTACCCAAGTAATGGTTGCTTGTAGTACAGTAGTAGTCTGATGGTGTGGGGTGTACAGTACATTCAGGAATTGCATAATTAGTATTATCATTATTAGTGTTAATAATAGTAGTACAGGTATTTGTAGTAATGTGAACTGTTATATACATTTAGATATTGCATTAGTAATGGTAGTAGAGCAGTGTAAGAGTGTGATGTTTATGGTACAGTTAAAGGAACAGTAGGAATATGGGTGTAAGTACAGAACTGCATCCAAAGTGCCTTGCTGAAGCTCACTGTGCATGTGAGTGTGTTGAAGTGAAGAGTTGCAATTATTTTGTTAATGAGCTAACATTTTGTCAGCAAATTGGAAGGCTGCAACTCATTATGGACTACATTAGCATAGGTGGTCCATTCCCTGACAACACCCTATCTCCATGAAGTACTGTACAGTAAGCATACTCAAGCAAATGTTCATATTGCCCTGGGGAATGAGCATCACAGGTATAACAAGCTTAACCCAGTGTTTGCTAGTACATTATGAAACAAGTTTCTGTACTGTACAATACTGCCTTGGTGAAGTTTTTCTATTGCCAAATAGTGTTGCACGTGCATATGTGTGTGTGTGTGTTTGCGTGTTTGTTGATCTAGTTTGGTGGAGTGTGAAAGGTGAGGTGAGGTGAGGTGTCACACCTACACATCCCCAGGAAATTTCCTCTGGTTGTCTCAGGTACTGCCACAACATACACTGATGCCTTGTGAACAACTATAGCTACCAGTCTGTCCCCCTTTTAACAAATCAAAATATATGAAAAAAAATATAGTACATACAAATATCAATTGTACAAAGCATGTACTACAGTTTACATATACAGTATATATTATATACATTACCAAAATCTATGCCATACAATTGAAAATAAATATCTTGTAAAAAATGACTTGCACACTCTATTAAATATATTTACCAACTTTATGAAATGGAAGAGAGCTGTACTGTATTTCCAAATACAGTACTTTGATATATAACCTAACTTACAAATCTGACAGGTGGAATCAGGGGTGGGTGAGTCCGTCTTATTTGCCCCAATAAACGTAACGCCCATGTGATCTTACTTTTAAACAGCTTTCTTTAAAGAGCTGCATATAGTAGTACAGTACAGTATATGAGTTAGGTTACAATGGGGTGGATCAGGCAGAAGTTTAGTTAGGTAAGGATGCCAAGCATTGCATATTATTTCATTGATGAAGTAAGTGGGTAGCATCCCAGGAAGAGGGGGCAAAACATTTAGGTTTCAGAGTGAGCACACATGGGGAGTACTGTACAGTACATTTCCGGCCTCACCTTTCCCTGACCACCATGTTAGGGCACATTAGTTATGAAGAGTCCTATAGTGTCCCTCCCACACACTCCTGCCATGTTATACACACACAATCTAAATGCAGTACTGTGAAAGGAAACTATAAGCAAGAAGCCTCATTTGAGTGACAATCTTTTGGTAACAATTAAGTCAGCTAATGTTTCCAAGGTCTAAATAGCTCAATATGTTTCAGTAACCCTTAACTGTACTGATAATGTTTTGCTAGGTCTTTACAGAGGTGACAAATGTTTTTCGAAGCCTTTATGTTGATACCAGTTTACTGAGCCTTAAAAAGGTTGATACATATTCATTTCAGAGAACTTTAAGTAATTCAGTGACAGGGAACCCACATAACACTTTCTTAAACTGTACACATCTTGATTCTTGGGGGAAGGGACAGGAACGACTAGGAGTGGGATGGTTTTCAAAAAATAAAAATACAGTACAGGCAACTAAGTTGAGTGGAAATTTGCTAAGTGCACAGAATATTGAACTCATAAATAAATTATTCATATTCAGTTCCTCCAAGGGGAAAGACCTGAAAAAATTTGTACCACTAAATGAAGTTTCAGAAGCTGATCATAAGTCCACCAAACATCCCAAACCACCAATGCCATCATCATGACAGCTGTAGTATTCATGCTACTCTTTCATGATTATCTCTGTACAGCAGGGTGCTAGTTTGCATATCATCATGTATATGTATGTGTATTTTAACCTGCAGTTTAGCATGGCCCTATGTAGACTCTAGTAACAATAAAAGAAAAAGTGTTTCTTTTCACACATCAAAGCTACCGTATCAACTCTTGCTTCACATATCTATATCAGCAGTAGTCAAGTGCTTATGCAAGAATGATAGGTAGGGCAGGGGATGACCAATGGAGAGTAGGAACAGAAAGGCCTGCCAGTGAGAGGCGATGAACCAGGGGCAGTCAACCAGAATATACTGGAATGTGACTGGAACCCGTAGTATGGACAGAGTGGAGGAACACCCTCATCCATCAAGAAGCTATGGGCAACTGATGCTTGTGGACCCCATGACAGCAGACTAACTGTTCACTAAATTTAAATCGCCAGCTTTTATGGTGATAATGGAGTACCTTCATTCCACTTGGCTTGCTTGACATGGAGAGCTATAGTAAACTGAAGGATGCAGTATAAAAGCATGAGTAGCAGCAAAGAGAAAGGAATGGAAATAGGAAAGCATGGCATAAAGATCATGAAGGACTAAAACAGGAGTAGGAGGAACTCCAAGCACAGCAAAAGTAACCCAATTGGCCCTATCAAAGTGCCAGTGAGGCAGGCCAGTCATCAGTTCACAGGATATAAGGGGAATAAGAAAGGGAGAGTGGTCACTAGTAAAAGACAGAACTGACAAGAGATGGACTCCCTACCCATCCTTTCCCATTTTCCAATCCTCTCCTCCTCTTCTTCCTCTTTCAAATTATGTTAAATAAAGGAATGCTATCAGTTTTCTCCATTCCATATTCCACAATCTGAAATGTTCTTCATTATTCACCAGCTGTGCTTGTTAGGATTTCACTTAGTGTACTGTATGCTAGATTTGTATATATAACTATTGCCATTTGCTTAGCTGTAACAAAATGTTGATTTTTAATAATTTACAATTGGGCATGTGCTATTTTAATTGTCTGTACATATATACAATATATGATTTTTGCTTGATTACAATATACGGTATTCGGAGTGTGTATAATCCACTGGATATGCATATCAACAATCATGACTGTAATATTTTTCATCTATAGTGAAAGATTCAAGGGTATTCTCTATGTTTCTTATCCTCTAGAAGGTAAATAGAGTTTGTGACTCAGTACGTGCAGTAACCCAGTATAGTAAATATACAACTTGGAGTGTAAACAACTACACCTATACCACTGTCCAAGCTGCCGAGACAGCCAACTCACTTCAGGCAGCAAAAATACAGTAAGAAAATATAGTTTTACACACAAGTCACCAAAGTCTGGAGGTCTGTCTTATAAATTGTGAAAATATGCATTATATACAAACACTTACGGACAAACCTCACAGCTGCTACACCACAATGTGCAAAATAAAATTCATATTCGTAAACTCAGCATCTGATCCAGAGCCACATTGAAATAGAATGTCATAACATGCCTGAGGTTAAATAGATTTGGGGTCATTGGCTGGTATGATGGAAGTTAGTTGTAACATGAGATTAAACGCCAACAAAATTACGTTAAACCAAATACAGTAATATCTTATATTTTACTTTTATGGTGAAAAATTCTTTCTGGTAAGGGAAAATTTGCCATCAGTGATTAATTTTACATAAACACAAAGTTTTAAATACTGTATACTGAAATGTACCAAACACAACAGGCCATATTATGACATATTTCAGAGGATTAATGAGGTTTCCCTTGTGGTACTGTACATAATATAGTACTCATCATCAACATCAATACCTCATTTCCTTTTTTCAAGGGGTGGGATGCTCTAGTGCCAGTGCAGGACTACCCTGTTTTATATCACTGCTCTCTTCTGGACATTTTTAATTACCTAACTTCCAACACACATACAGATACGTCAACCGATGCTCAGAGTACATGACACTGTTCTCCAATATAGATAAAGAAAGTATTTCAATCTGAACCGAAAGTGACACTGGAGCTTGTTTATCTGGAGGTAAGATGAGCACTCAACCTTCACTCAGGCCCCAACACACTCCCTAGCCCTCGTAAACCAAAAATAAACTTGGGAGTGTTTATTGTATTGCTTTTTAAGTTTGATTCTTGGGTGCAATTCATTTAAATATATCCAGAAAGATGAGCCACACTAGCTGTTAAACCCTACTGAGGTTACAGCAGGTCACTACCACTTCTCAACATGTTTGGTTCAGTAAGCCTCAATATTATGACCTTACAGTTGCAAAGCAAGACTGGCAAATTCCACCAACCCATACCCCTCTTTTGGTGCATAAACGTTACCTGTATACGTATGCAATACAGTACTGTACCTAAAATAAAAAGCTGAGAAATTGGGTTAAAGCAATGAACATAGCTTCAAGGGTCTTGTCCGTAAAGCCATAAATGTTTGTCACAGGATATAAAGCTTGAAAAATGTACAATACACCAGTGTAATGTGTTATCGGCATTGATGTATGCCATGGACTGCACTGGCAGGCTTTTGTTTATCTTTGATGTACCTCACTGGATTTTTAGGAAACAGCTGACAAAGGTGAGACTTAGAACCAATAATAGACATCACACTGTCTATATACTAAAAAGTGTAGGAATTATAAGGTAAGATCCAGTTTTGATACAACCTTTACCATGACATGCAGAAGATAGTAAACAGTGAGCCATCCCCAGCCAGAAATTAATTAATTTTATAAGAAATTAATTAATTAATTTTATAAGGACTAACACTCAGCCCAGGAAGGTTATGTGGCATTAAAACAGACACAGATACAGTAGGGAATAAGCAAAGTTGAGAGAAGGGGTGTAGACAAGACTATATGGAAATGTTAAATGTGAGGCAAATTATGGGTGTGGGACAAGATGTACATGTGGTGCATTAGGCAGAACATACAGGATTGAGTAAGAAGTTCAAGTAGCAGGAAATGATAAGCACCGTAATAATAAACCATGGGTATGTGACTATTAAACTATATACCCCAGAGATATATTGTATTTACATCATCTTAGGAGCTTCATTTCATGAGTTTGATTAATGAGTGCATGAATCACTAACTACTAATGCATACAATGGGCACAATGCCAGGTAAGAAATAAAATCAAAGCCACAAACACACCTGATCAGGATCAGAAAGTCAAAGCACAATTAAGGCTTCAGTGTATGATGGCTCTCCACATTGTTTTCACTGCATGGAGAAGTCATTTTTTATCATCTACAGGTATGAGAATGTGAAATTCACATTCCATACCAGCCATTATCATCACCTGGCTCGTGGCTTTTCTTTTATGCTGGCCTATGCTTCTGAAATGACTATAATAATTATTACATAGTCATTTCTAGATTATTATCTGATTTCCTAATCAAAATCAAAGCATGATTTCTCAGCCACAAAATATTATGTATTTCTGTGGCTGACAATAAATATCCATAACTGATATCTCTAATAATATTGCTAACCATAACTGGTGAGTTGGGAGTCACATGTCAGCCAATCACATGCAGTTAATTGATATTAGCTATGAACACTTAATATCAGTTACAAAAAACAAAACTATGCCTACTGTAATTGTGTTTGTTCACATGTTAATACCAATGCCAGCTATCTATCCATCTATTTCTTGCAAGACTACTTACCTTATTGCAAATCCCTCAAAAAATGCCAAAATACATTTCAATTCATCTCTAACTTTTGCAACACAAATTTCTTATCACATGAAACCATCAGCAAAATTCAAAGATTAAAGCAATTTAATTAAACTCATGTCCCAGGAACCCTCAATCATCCCAGAAAAAACAACTATCCTCGAGATACTTAACCTCAAATGTTAATATCCAGCATTTTCTTATATTTTTTTAATGCAATCCTACCTTCTAAAAATGGATAGGGACTGATGGGATGCTACAAAAATATACAGGGTTAATTAGGAACTGGAAAGGGGACCTTAAACAAGACTACAAACATACCATACCAGTAAATCACAGTATCTACAGGTGGCTTTATTTCTAGCCTATGGTAATTTCCACAGCTGATATCGTACTGTCTAACTGTGATTGGTCATTTTGTCACTTGTCATTAATATGATACAGGATTAAAGCCCTTTATATTATCAACTGTGGGTATTTACCATCCACTACAAAAATAAAACCAGACCATAGGTTAAGGAACTGAGCTTCGTTTGAGGTTCTGGTACGGTAATTTATAAATAAAGTCTACATACTCTATTATACACATTACCTTGTACTTTTAACTTTGACCAAATAACTCATTTAGGTGCAGAAAGTATAATAGCCTACGTACAGTCTGCTTTTCTGAAGCTGACAGTAAATGGCCAAGGTTTATATCATAAAGGGAACCTGACTGTTCAACTGTTACCCCCCTTGGGTTAAAGGTAGCACACCAGCCAATCTTATGCAAAGTAAATATATCAGTGGTGGACATATCCAGTCAGCTACAGAAGATGGATTATAGTGACTGATATGAGTATAAAATATTATATTCCTTTAAAAGAGCAAATCTCTGGGACTTACAACAAATCTTAGTCTATAGCTGCACTTCATTAAAGCTACCTAATATCCAAGCATGCTGCAATTATCTAGAATAATTTTCATCTCATTTTTTTTCTTTATTCTTAATCAATCTAAATACTGTATATATTTTTTTTTGTGTGTGAACGAGGGGAAAGGCTCACTATAGTCTTCATGAATGTTTATAATCTATAGTTCCCTGCTGCATACTGACAAATATGACTTTGGGGAGGCTGGGCAGTCCCAGAGCTCAATTCATAAGTGGACAGATATAGGACTAGTTTTTCATTATCAACTATGAATTTCAGCCTGACCCATGGCATAGCTACTGGACTGTTCATGAAGCTAAGAAAGTGCCAGCAAACTTAAGTGACTGATTTTCTCATCCTGTGCCATGAAACTACAGTACTTCCCTCAATGCATGATCTACCATGTAACTGAACTTTGAGAATTAAAGAGCTTACAGTACACTACCCATATTTTCACACACTTAAAAAGAGAACTTTTAAAAGCTTACTGGTTATCCCTTGAAGGTTCTAAAACATTTTACTCATACACTGAATGAAAATCCAGAATTATAGTATTCAGGTGTCTTCCCCATTTCTTCTATGTAACACAATTTATTCCAGTGTAAAAAAAACTTTTAACACTGAACCCCTTGAGTGAATATGAAATAATTTCTGATTTGTGAAACACTATTCTGCCAGTCAAACCAAAGGGTTGAAATACTTGTACATCACTTTGTCTTGGTTATAATTTTAGCTTATGAAGTTTGTATTTTCTATATCTAATAATTTTTTTGGTCTAGGGAAGCATTCCTGATGTTCAGAGGTTTAAAGTTACAGTATATTGAAAATAATGTTCTTGAACCAATGCCAGACAATTTGAACACATCTCGGGAAAAGCAAAATAATAATAATAGAACAATGAGAACTAGCACCAAGTCCGGAGGGATTATTCAAGGAAAATAAAAATACTGGCCATTAGTTAAGGAGGGCAACAATTGGTAAGTGAAATGGAAACTACGGTACTGATCTCTTCGATTTGCTACAAATAAGAGTATGTTTACTAAGGTATTCTTATGAAGCAGTGTGAGGAATCAGTAGCTTCCAATGCACCACCAAAACATTACCCCACTATAAGGTTTTGAGATATGACAGACTGGAGATACTGATGAAAACTGCCCAACTGTTTATGCTTGCATTCTTTCCTCTTGCACTTCAAACAAGGAACACCCTCTGTAACATTGTGTTATGTAAAATTCTTTTAACCTTGTCTTTTTTTAAATCAATAATTAACTCTCACATAACATCTAATTTACAGTTATTTATGAGAGCATCCTACATACAGCCCAGTACTGAAGATGCTAAACAGTGAACATATACCCCTAATAACCAATATTAGTAGTGGAAGAGTGGGTCAGGAGCTGTGAGAGGGTTGGGATGGTGGTGGGGTCTGAGTTTCAGGTTCCAGGCCAATCTTAACAGTCAAAGGCTCTCAATTTATAAGCACCTTAACAAAAGAAACAGGGTTGCCTCGTTACTCGGTAATTAAATGAACTTAATTGGTTACTTTGAAGGTAGAATCTTAATAGGATGGCGGTTACCAAAATGCGTGATGAGGATGAAATTGAAATTATGAAATTTTGATGATAGGCATGCATAATGACCGTGGTTATTGACCATGTGATGACGCTGTGGTGAGTGGGTAAGTAAACACAATGATGAAGACTGAAATATGTGGTGGTTGGAGAGAAACAAGTGATGATGCTATGGTGTGCAAATAAACACAATAATGAAGACTGAAATATGTGGTGGCTGGGGAGGAACAAAACATAGCAGCAACTGTAAAAGTGACCACTAGATTGTGTGTAACACATACTCAATTGTGTGTTATGGTTAGACAATCTAAGATCTGGTACTGCTGTGAAGCACAGCATAAATGATTTAACCTATAATATTGACAAGTGACGGTATAAATGAGTATCTCTCAAACCGCTACAAAATCATCTATTCTAATATACCAAAGGTAACCACCATGCTCAAAATTATACTAGAAATATAATTAAATCTAAGCTCAGGTTCCTTCTTAATATAATTTTTTACACAGAAAAGTATGGATCATCAGATTTCAATTACTTGTACTTTTCATAAAAATATATTCCCTTGAGAAACGAGACTATCTCATAAACTAGAGATTCACATAAACGATATGCATACGTTTAAATAAGATCAACTCTTAATACACATTTCAGTATTCTAGTTCTGTATATATATATACATATATTTATCAACGATTTTGGCAAATAACACTCAGGCTGAGAGACTACACTTGATGCAGTTACTCTTCACGTGGTAAATTCTGGACACAAACATTCCAGCCATGGTAGTGTGTAACTCCTATTGCATCTTGAATTGTGGCACCCCCTTCCAAACATGTCTGGGCTCTATACAATCTGGATGAACAGAGACAATTGCCCAAAGCTTGTTACTTGCACTATAAAACCTAAAAAACTAAGTGCGAGTTATTGTAGCACTTACAGATCTGTGATGCTGACAAATTAGAAGCTAATGACACCTCCAAACTGAGCCAAACTGAGGCTCGGTGTAACTGAGGTTATTTGATTTGTGGTTTTTATGCTAGTCAAATAGCTTTCAATTTGGTGACATTGCAAAATCTTACACCATCATAAGACATCTCTGGAAGGTAGCTCCTCAATTATCAAAGGCACATCTACCCTTAACTTACTTGTCAGAAGAAGTACAATTTTTTATACAGCCAATAGTGTAAATTTCAGCTGTGTGTAAGATTTTTATGAGAAATTATAATGGTATTCAGTAATGGTTTCTGTACACAACCCATCACTGTCAATTAAAAACATTCAGAATGTACAAAACATTAGAAATTTCCACTACTGGCTGTGATAAAAATATTAACTGGAAACCATGCATCTAAGTATAAATAATAACATTGATGACAGTATTTGAATATACGGTAGACGCATGTACAAGGTTATGGCACTATGACTAGATCAAGAGGTTTGCACAAGATCTACCGTATAAATCAAATGGTACCCCAAAACAAAATATACAGTACAGCACTGAGTGAGGCACACATAGCCGACATGCTACTACCGAACACCAAAATGGATTTGCTGAGTGAAGCAGAACAGATGTGCATATATTCAGTATGGGACTGAGTAAGTGAGTGAGGTGAAGGTTAGTTAGTGTATTATATACTCCACAGTAAACTAACAAAAAGTGAGTAAAGTAGTATTGGTGGTAGTGACTTGTGAAGTTCACAGATGGACAGATTTGATCTGTTGAACCATGACACTCTTGGGGCGGAGGGTAGGGTTATCTTGGTAGCAGCGGGAGCAGTAACCACCAGTGGAGTAGCTACCATAGAACTTACAGTCTTGAGTGAGACAGGGGTGAGAGGGGCTTTCTGAGCGCTCCCCAGTCCCCCTCATGCCACCTTCATCCCCAGCAACTGGAGTGAATTTATCAGAAACATGGTTAGCCATGATAGCTGTAGTGGTAGTAGTTGAGATGGTGGGAAGTTTCTCTCCACTACTGGCTTCATTCTTAATTGCAGTGGAGCTTGTCTTTGCCATGTTGTAGCTGCTAGGCACAGAAGACACATCATTGTAGAAGGTGGAGTTGGACAGATAGATGGTACCATCCTTTTTACTCGAGAGTGGCTGTTGAATGGGAATCCTAGTGGCATCTGATACCGAGTTGGCATCCAGCTCCGCATAAAATTTGGACCTACCGGCCCCATACTGTGGTCCATCACATATCCTCTGGTGTTGGGCCTTTGGTGATCCTGGGCCTGTCCACGTCTGTCGCTTATATTCTTGTTCCTGCTCCCGCTGCTTGGCAAAACAGGCGGAGCACATGTAAGCAGTTAGGGCAGTGCCAAACATACTACATCCTGGGTTTATGCACTGTACTGGGCCCTCTACCTCCGCCTGTCGTTCCAGCTGCTCCCTCTCTAGTTGTCGCACCTCTTCCTCCTGCCGCTTCCGAAGCTCCAGATCCTTCTCAAATCTGCGGCGGGCGTTATTTAAGTAATTACGCACCATCTCCTCTTGGTACGCGTGACGCTTCTCCGTGTGAATTGCTGCTGCCAAGATGTAATTCTGGTGTGTTGATACCTTAGGTCCTCGGCCATTCTTACCCAAGCCACAGGACTTAGCATAGTCATCTTTCTTTTTGAATGACCCTGTCCGACCCAACTTTGACAGCGTGCCCAAGTTCTTCTTAATTTTCTTTGACATAGTTTTGCCAATACTGCCAAACTGCTTGGCTACTGTCTGGAGTTGCTTGGATGCCTTACCTTTGCCAGGAAAGATTGCTCCCATGCCGTCCGTGTAGGGAGGTCCCTCATCTGAGTCAAAACTCGATTCTGAGGACTTCTTCTCAACCTCAGGGTGGTAGTTGTCAGGGGATTCCATCTCCTCTACACCTTGACATGATTCTAGATATGAAGGTGGGATGGCAACCTGTAAAGATAAATATCATATACTGTACATAATAACTTCCTTGACATTGTATATTTACTACAGTAATCCCATTCCTTTCATGCATTCTACACTGTTTTCACTTAGTAATAATTGGATTTTCAAAGTCTATTTGAAAATAATGAATTATGATGTATCAGAAGTTCATGAAAACTAATCAATGCAGCAGCCCTGTTCTGGTTAGGTGGACCAGTTTCTCTATATTAAATAATAAATTTGGTGGGTTTTTCAACCCAGAACAGTTTGAGCATTAGGTGTTTGGAGAAACCGAAAGGTTATGCGACAATGTTTGCTGAAATACTACTATAATTGATTTCTAAAGTTTCCTTGCCAAGATGAACAGAAAATTACTCCCTATTTTATTTCTTGCAATAAATTGTAGAATTATAAGAAAGACATTGTACTGTACAATACCTAAACAAAAAGCTTAAATTAGTAAATGTTCAACATTGCATCATGATGTGTTTGACACACAACTACCATAGTCAAACATACCTGTATAACATCCATATACTTGTTCAAGTCAATCATGTTCTAACTGGTGATTGTAAGCCTCCTAACCTGACCTAATCCTAACCTCACCTCCTATACCTGTTCTACTTCAGAATGCAACTTGCGATGGGTGGTGATGGCGAGTTTTACCAAACCAAACCTCACCTACCTGTACCACATCCAGGTATTCATTCAGGAGGCCAATTTTGTCATGGGTGGTGATGGTGAGCTTGTGTATGACAGTCTCATTCAAATCATCACGGCCCCACACAAAGTCATCCCCTGGGTCGATGACAAATTGGATGGGAAGCAGCTCATGGCAGCAGTCAGTCACAGGAATCACAGCTGCAGGAAAGTTGTATTTTATCATTTCTGAAATTCCTATAAATATTTATTTTATATTTTTTCCTTTCTATCTCAATAAAAAAAAAAAAAAAAAAAACTTTGTCTTGTATGTGTCTCGTATGCTTCTCTTTCCATATAAAATCTGTTAATACTGCTGATGCCTCATGGAGATGTTTTTACCTCCACAATGATAGCTGAATGGTAATGTAAAGGACAATGACATATTAGTACAACTCATATAATTAAGGTAACCAAATGTGATTGAGTCACTACATCCCAATACCTCATACCAACCATCAGTGGAAATTTGAAGGGTCACATTTGGATCAATATTCCATTACTTTATTTCTAATAATTACCACCAAACTAACCCGGGAGGAGTGAGGGTGAGCTGTTAGCCTCCATGACCACAAGGGCAGAAAAGTGGGCAGCATCATAGGTGAGGAGCAAAGGGGATCTCTGACACTCCGAGGGCGGACACTCCAGGGGCAAGTACACTCCTCCAAATGGAATAGGGGCAAGGGGCTCTCCACTCACATCCTGGTATTGGAGGGAAGATAAACATCAATAACCATATTTTAATCCTTCCTCGGCTATTTTTTTTATGCATGTTGTGAAAATCATAATAGTATTACAGCTCCAGAAAGGGACAGGATAAGGAAAGACAACGGAGGTAACCCCTTCGAGATCTGATTCAGTATGTGATACATATATAGGAACCACTAAGGAGTAATAAGGACATTAAGAAAACTAGAGACCAAGGAACAGATGTAAGAAAATTTTGTAAATTATGAATAGAATGTTAATTATGTAAACTAAGCACAAGGAAAACATAAAAAAATGCAAGATGTATGTAGTGCACTACTGTATGTACAGCTGCATCCAATAAAAGTATCTATATCTCTTTAGCACCATTCTTTTTGAAACACAAGATGAAGCATGGAATGAATTCTTAAGATTATCACCTCTCACACGCACACACACAGTACACTATACACGATGTTAACGTACTTCAACATGTCTACAAATAATGTAGTGTACAGTGTACGAATCCTGACAGCTCTACATATGACACCCACAAGAAAAGCTGCATCCACAGTTCAGCTTACACACTAAGTAATGAGCAAAAATAATTATGTAAAGATGGACACTGAGTGAATGTAAAGGTAGAAAGATTATGAATGCATGATGGCAGAAGGTTTGTTTTTAAGGCATTGCTGAGAACAATAAGCTGTTTTTCTGTCACCCTGCTCCAGACAGAAAGCACTCTGTATAAATGAATAAAAAGTACTGAATGACCAATCAAAACCATATATTAATTATTGTTATTTTGGTGAACAGGACAATTACAAATAACCTGCCGAAAATGCACAAAATGTACCACCTAAAAGGCTCAGAGTTGTAGCGAGTCTCCAGTTCTTCTATTACCTAGACTCCTAGAGTGAGTGAAGATGTAGGCAGCTTCCTCCTGTCTCATCACAATCTGTCTGCATGAGGAATGTTAAGAAACAACTGAAAATGTAAATGAAAATCTTGCACTTCGGAAGGTAAAAGTGAAAAATACATGAGAAGAAATCACACAAGCAAAAGTAGCCTGAGACATGCAAAACTTGTGTGGATCTGGTATGATTGGAGATTCTTCTGGCCAAGGTTATTCCCAGAGAAGCAGGATACTAAGACAGGGTCTACTTTGCTTCCCTTAAGCTTTTTCTGTTGAACATTATATGCTGATTTTATAAAACCATATTTTTCCCAAGTCTAATACAATGAAATCTCAATTCTTCATAAATTATGGAGGTTTGGAGCTTTCAGAGTATCAATATTATTTATTAAAACAAATTTACATATAAATCAGTTTATCAATGTGTGAATTTCTTGTCACCAATACAGTATCCTGTTAACTCTTACTAACACACTGATTCTCCAAAGATATAATGATAAAAAAGAAAACCAAAATTATGTGAAAAGGGATGCACAAAACAGTATGAGGGTTCTCACCTTCAATGTGAGGTCAGCAACTACAATGATTGGTCTGCGCAGGACGTGGGCCAGAGCCAGTACGTGGATCTCCTCCAAACTCTCATACACTCTCCCAGCACAGTCCTCACTTTCGTTACTGCTGAACCTGATCAAATGAAACACAGAGAATTAACCTCCTTGACTGCCTGTAATTTACTATCAGCTGACATCTGTCAGAAGAAAAGATCAAAACAGACTACAGATCTCAAGAGAAATAATACACCCAGTAACTTTCTTCAGTGGTGGTTGTCTTACTACACCATTTCATTGCAACAAGGAGGTAGCCCTTGGTGTTCACAGTAAGGCCCGGTTCACACGCTCAGTTTTATGCTCTGGTTTAACTGCGCAGGCAAAAACTGCAGTTAAAACTGAGCATGTGGATAAGATTTATCTGTGCAGTTTTAATTGTACAGGCCTGTGCAGATCAGTCAATTACAGAAAAGTTAACTGTACAGTTTTGAACTGTGTACGGTAGTTAAACCAGAGCATGTGGAAGCAAATCTAACAATATGTTCAGTCTACAACCCATGGTGGTGGTGTCAGGGTGTCTGACATACGTAATTGTTATTGAACTTTACAGAGGCCATGAATGCCTTTGGAACATTAAAAGAAAAATCCTACTCAGAAGAAAAATAAGAGCAGCATACAAAAATCTGATTAAAAAAATGAAAGAAGTGGATCAAGAGGTGCATAGAAAAACATTGGTGAAAAAAATAACTGAAGGCAATTGATTTCTCTAACTGTGCCATATGATAATAGCTACCCAGAGAGTGAGTGTTTTGAGACATATGAAAAATCATTAGCCTCCAAATTGCAAACAATATCTCACTCTTCTGATACAAATCAGCTGGTTGTTCATTCGCAGGTGTTCATCATGTCTGTCCCATGTTGTCTACTGGATAATACTGACTATAAAACTGCACAGTGTGGAGGCACTGGAGGGATTCCAATTTAACTGTGCAGTTTTTGTCCGCACAGTTAATCCGGAGCAAAAAACTGAGCGTGTGGACCTGGCTTAAGGGGCAGGGAGAAGTGTTAACTCAGATAAGCCTATGCCACTCTAATACTTAAGTGTGAAGGAGATAGAGAGGGATAGAGGGACAAATACCATGCAATATTTGTGCATGAAGTAGAAGTGTGCAGGAGGGAGCATGACAAAACAAAATTAAAATTATAAACAGAACAACTTCCCATGCCCCAACTAGCACTGAGCAGTGTGGAAATGTCTACTGACAGCATATGGGAGGCACACTAGTCTACATATAAATATCATCTAAGATACCATGGGAAGCATTCAGTTGTCCTTGACATTATTACAGACTATTCTCACCCATTGCTGAGTCTCTTGCTGGCCATTGAGGGATCGGCCTTAGAGCCCCCACTGCTGGCCTGGCTCTTGACCTTTTGTCCAGCATCTGTGATGCTGCCACCACCTCCTCCTGTCACCCCACTGGACCTATCTTGTTCCCCCCTTGGGGCACTGGATGCTAAACGCAGTACATTGGCCCACTCGTTCTCCCACTCCTCCTGACTATATACCAGACCTGAAGGAATAAAATCAGTTTTCACACAGCTCTTCATACTTCACATACATACACTGAGTTAGTCCATAAAATCTATGTACTATAGCTCACTGATGATACAGGAGGATACTACCCCTCCCCATTCATTTTATGTGCAGTGGCAATTATCAAATTCAGTTCAAAGTGGTGTATATCAAAACTTGCATAACCTCTGGAATATCATTGAACTTGCACCCTACCCAAACATATAATTGTTATTCTCCACTCATCCCTTTGGCCCTTTCATCAAGCAATCAGGAGGGCTGACAAACCCATAGGAAACCAAAAAACAGAGAAAAATTTGCTCTTAGTAAAACTCACCTGTCTCCCGGTTTTGCTGAGTGACCTGCCACCGCCATCGTCGCCACAGTGGTCGGCTGAACTTGCTGCGGGTGAGGAACTCATGCAGGGCTTTCCTCAGAGTCAGTAGGCGGTCATGGAAACCCCACATCCCTGGTACATTAATATAATCACAATTAATATAATTTATGTCAGTCAGTCTTGGGTTAAGAGTAACCCAATGAAAATCTTGTCAAAACATTACTGTAACTCAAGGCCTCATGTACTGTACCTAGAGATGCAGCATGGAGGAGACAGTTGCCATCCCCAGTGGTAGCTAGAGGCCATAGTCGCTGTGAGGCCCCCACCAGTGCCCACCAGTTGAGTCTCCCAGCACTCTCCAGAGACACCAAGGTTGATGTCTCTATTAGGTCACGCTCCAGGAATGCTCGGAACTCATCTGTGGAAGGTACTGAAGGCTCAGGTCAGGTTGCACTGATTGAATCATTTGAGAATATAATGGTGTACCTTCTGAGATACTACGGAATAGTAATACAAGTAAAGTCAGCTAAAAGTATTATTGACTACAAGAACTACTATTTTTATGTTCCCATTTCTATTGGACAGACTTGCCTGAGTAAATGCTTAGATCTGGCAGTGTGAATGTAAACACCGGAGTCTCAATAAAGAAAGGGGTGCGGCTGGCATCCATTGCTTCCCAGATCTCTTGGGCAAACTCAGAGCGAGCTTTGGACACCAGGTTGACATTGTCTGTTGCCTTGGAGATACCTCGGCTCAGTTTCTTATCTGTAACCATTAACAGTGCTATATGGAATTAAGAGTGTAGTTTGTTATGAGTGTATTGGAAGGCTACTAATTCCTCCAAACTATATCAGAAAACAGAAGAGTACTTCAGTATTGAATACAAGTAAAGAATCTGCATTATGAAGCAAACAATAACAAAAAATACAAGTCATATTATATTTCAATAACTTTCATTTAACATTTCTGAAACAATACTAAGCTCATGGCAATATAAAATCCTCAAAATGTAGACCAGAAAAAAAAAAATCAAACAGACTAATCTATATAGCCTAACCACTCACAAGAATTGAAGGGAGAAAAATAATATTATACATAATACAGTAAAAATCAGAATCAGACAGCAAAGCAATCCACACGTGGCAATAATCAAACCCACACAGTAGAAACACAGATGAATCAATCCATAAAACTCAATTAAAAGTTGGTAAATTTTGTAAAGCAAAAGTGAAGGAGTATCTATCTATCTATCAATCTATAGCTCTGACGCCTCGTTCCCTCTGGGAACTCCCTCCAAGGGGGTGGCCATGGCAGAAGTGTCTCCAGCTTTCCCTGTTCCAACATTCCCTCCTTACTTGGTCCAGTCTTACTCTGCCCCTTACATTTCTCTCCTTTACATACTCTTCCACTCTGTTCTGCCATCAAACCGGTCTACCTCTCACACCAGGTTCCACAACTTCACTTCCATATAACTTCTTTACAAACTCCCCACCTTGCATTCTCTCTACATGTCCAAACCACCTCAATGTATTACACTTCACTCTCTCAACCACTCCACACTCGATACCAAATTGCCTTTTCACTCATACACACTTTCATTTCTTTCTCCACCCCACCTAGAAACTCCACATGCTCCTCTCAAATAACTCATTTCCACAGCACCTATTTTAGACTGATGAGCCCTAATCCATGTCCATGTCTCTGACGCATATGTCAGTGGTGGCAGGATTAGGCTATACTATTTGGTAGTCCCCTAAGGAAGTAGACAATCCAAATTAATCTAATCAAGCACTCAATATTTCAGAACCAAAAGGAAAACAAATCATACAAATGAGGTACCTAAGTTTCTAATTACAAAAAATACAATGCAAGCAATCCACGTAAATACAGTTTGAATTTAAGAAAAAAGGTACAAACAAAAACTCACAGTAATCATATTCCTCAAGATCCACTGCCTCGGTCTTCCTCAGGAGTGGTTTGGCAGGGGAGCAGGGGGCAGACAGTGAGGAGGGCCCTGCCCCAGTGGCCACACCAGAGACCGTCACCACCACATCTGGATGAATAACAACTCGATCCACCTCGTCCTCTCTAATGCTTTTCTTCTCCATTGCCCTGTTAGTCTTCTTAACCTCCTCTGGCATTGGGTAGAGATCTTTGCTGACTCTGTCTGCTTGGCTAAGCTTCTCTGTCTGACTAGGTTTGTCTATGTGGTTGGGTTTCTCTATCTGGCGGATCTCCCTACAATCACAGGTACAGTTGCTGGCCTCCCTGGTGATTGGTACACTGCTGATATAATCTCGACAAGAGCCCAATTGGCTCCGCACTGGTTTAGGCTCTCTTATAAGGGTGTCTATGGTAAATAGGCCTACACTGACATCCGATGGGGAGGCTGTGGTGATGTGGGCAGAAGGCACGGCTGAGGGAGAATGAATATAGGCTGAGTCCAAGGAAGGTGGGGTTGGGTAAGATGGGGAACTGTACGATGTGTTCGTTGTTGTGGTGATGGCTGTGGTGGTAGTAGTGGTGGTAATGGTAGGATGGGACATGGGTAGGGGAAGCTGGGGTGTACCTGAGTCAGTGACTGAGGATGCTGGATAGTCATCCAAATACAGATTGTTGTTCTTATTGGTATTATTATTGGGGTTGTTGACACTGATGACGCAACTTCTGTTTATAGTAATCTGGGACGGGCTGGAGGAGTGAGGGAATGAGGAAGCTCGAGTGAAGGTTTCATGGTGTGGTGCTGGGGTCTTGTGACCCTCCTGTAGGCTTGCTGACGTTCCACGGACCTTCTCTATTAGTAGGGCGTTTTTTGCATTGCCGATGTGGGACTTGGATGAGGATTTATTGATACCAGGCACTAGGGAGGTGGAGACGGAGACTTGGGTACAATAGTCAGGCCCTGAACACTTCTGTATAGGAGGGAGACTGCTGACCCGGGCCACACTGACCGCCTTCTGGTGGTAGGGCGTCTCAGACAACGAGGAGGCCACCTGGAGGACATCCTGGCTCACCGGGGGCAGAGGAAGGACCGGACCCACCATCTGAGCATTCTTTGGGAGCACTCCTCCAGCTTTCCTCACTCTGGGTGGGGGAAGGGGTGCAAGCTTGGATGAAGGAGTTGGCAGCCTTCCATCAGCAATTAAGCGAGTCTCAGAGCCTGGCTTGTGATCAAAGACAGGCTTGGGGGCTACTGGGGGCTTGACACACCCACCGAGTTTGGAGGGAGCAGATCGCACAGGCCCTGAGTGGTGGAAGGGACTGGCCCCTCGTAGCACCGTATACATGCGTACACCTGCCTCTACATCCCAGTTCACACCTGCAATACAATATAAGTGTTATTATTTCAGTTGTCTAAAACTCTGTTCTCAAACCAAATACTATAATGTAAATGTGAATACAAGAAACAGATATGTATAAGGAAACTGACACTGAGCCAGCAAGGACAACTGTGAGTCAAAGTATATACTGTAGGATATCACAGGCACCAACAAAGTAATGGAACATGGAAGGCAGAGTAAGTATAATAGGTTAACTTAGATATCTTCATTTCAGTAGTTTGCTTTGGATGTACAGTACAGTAGGCTAATAGGATAAATTAATGAAAGTGTACATTCTATTAGGAGAAACTATATCACCAATAATTATTCTTGCATGCTTTTATAAAGTATAAAATATTATCTGTACAGCCTTTCAATTAGTATATACTAAACAGGACAAATATACAGTAACTCACTCTGAAGGATCTGGCGAGCAAGGATGGGATCAGCTTGTGTGTGTGAGATGAACTCTGACACTTTTTCTCCCTCCATTCTGCACCTGCAATATCAATGTTTCATCAGACAATGAGATGTATCATCATCATATCGTATCAAACCAGAACTTTACCCATATCAGGGCAGTATCGTTTGCACTTTTTAGATCTTTGTCGGATCAATGAGAGTCCAGAGATGTATGCTCATGTCCTAATACTGTACAGTACACAACTTCATGTACAAAGTGATAGAAGGATAATCTGTGCCAACTCTTTTCCTGGTAGCCCAAGCTAGGATATGGCTATTACAATACAGTATTCAGTAGTACAGTACTGTACACATTAACAAGATGTTATACACCAAAGTTATGTGTGCAATGCTCACCTAACAAATAATGACTAACACCTTTATAGCTTGCTATCAATTACATGGTTGAATGTACCGGTACTTGTGTACTGTAATGATTAATTTGTGAGATAACAGCACAGACTTTCACTGTTGTTTAATAAGATTTAAGTACAGTATGCTAGACAATTATACAAGCTGGTGAATGAAGGTGAAAGAGAAAATATCTCGACCCCCTATTAAGAAAGGGTAACCCCTAAGAAGAATACAGTAGTCTCTCAATTATCCGTCATGCAACATTATCCGGTGCATGAAATCCTTTCATCGCACGATGCATTATCCGTCTTTTCGCCGGATAAATCTGGAGCGTATTCGTCTTGGCGTTAGTTGTGGCAACTGCCACTGGAATGTGTTGTGTCAGTGGAGGTGGTGTATTTACAAAACAAAAGGCCATATCCTTCCATATAAAGAAGCAAGTTATTTCTCAGATAGAGAAAGGAGAAGGGCACAGCAGTGTATGGTTAAAAAAAGTAAACAAACGATATTACACGATATCTCCCCCCTTCCCCCCGTACCACCTCCACCACAGATGTCACCAACTCATTTCAGTCACATGAGTAGTCTGCCAAAACATTAATACAAATTGTAATATGCATTTAATATGCTTAATACGAATTGTAATATACATCCCTATAGGATTAAGGAAAGAAAAACCTTAATAAGTATTTTATGTTAATTTCAGGGACAATTTTGGTGATTGATTGACCAATTGTTATACGCTGAGGTGTATTATTAATGTTATTAGCATTGTACGAGCTGGAAGGAGCTACACGCGGGGGAGGGGTAGTGATGCATTATCCGTCTTTCAACATTATCCGACACGGTCTCGGCTGCTATACACCGGATAATTGAGAGATTACTGTCTATGCATATATATTATCATGAATTCCATTACTCTAAATTATCATCAACATTAGCCTACTAAATGTTGAAGCATATGGGGTAAGAGACAACTATAAAAATATAGTTTATTATTGCACTAAATGAGTGTTGGTTTCCTTACCACCCTATAATGTTGCTGAACCTTCAATGAGCACATCCCTTCCTGTGCCAGCCTTGATAAACAGTGCTGGGGCCATAACAAAAAGCACAGGAAGAGGATACACTGAATGAGAGGGGGAGAGATAAGCTGTTCTGACAACATCCTAAGTGCATAAAAAAAAAATATCAAGGTTAAAGGAGAGTTCAACTGTCTGAAAGAAGAAGTGGTAAAAAAAAAAAGTAAAAAGCAAACAAAGTGTGGAGAGACAGACAATAGGGTAACTGGATTAAACTGGAAATGGTACGAGCAGTGAGGCAAGGTGAGGTGGTAAATACAGATGACACTGGAGGCTAATGTGCTATGAAGTTTATTTGTTTGGATTCCCTCTTACATTATTGTTTCCATAATCACCAATCATCTCATTATCCATAATAATTACATCCATTACTTTAATACTCAAGGTCACTTCATTGTTTTACCACCAAAATGATCACACCAGCTCCTTTAGTTTGAGTTTGTATAAATTCACTATGAATTATAATTTCAGTTGAAGTCCAATCCTCTCCAGGTGATGATCTTCCAATACTTTCTATAACACATGACTCACACTTAAAAACTTTTTTTGTGTTGTTGAGTTACGGTACAGTACTGTACTTATTTTTACCATGACTTAACATTTACCATCCAAATTATGCACGAGCATAATTATAATAATTTCATTGCAAACTCATTATTCATAATCAAGGGGTTAACTATAATCTTTAATTATTCATCCACTACAATTACCATACCTTTTCATTTGCTTAATTCTGGTTAACAATAGACTATGTTACGAAGACAGATTTTTTTTTGTAGTATTTCCTGAATGAAATATATATACAGTACCGGTATACAATCATGTATACAGTATATTGTATATGCATAAAATTTGAATATCCATTAATGCAAATCTGCAAATAAAATAACAATTTCACAACTGCAGAACTTGTGGTTTACAGATGTGCCCAACAGACCAATTAAGTAAAATATACTGTACAGTAACTACTCCTTAAAGATACAGTCGGCCTCATGAATTTGTACACAGAGCGTTGGTTTAAAGGGTCTTTATTCTGCACATAATGTAGGAATAGCTTTTATGATTGATTTGAGTACCAGCCAAACAAATTTACGAGAAAAGTTTGGTGTTAGGGAAATAAGATACTAAATCTTTTAGTCATTACGAATTTTTGATGTCACAGTGGTGTATACAAACTCCTGAGGCTGACTGTACCTACAATTACAACTACGGGTGAACATGGGAGGACAATATACGGTACGGTTCGAAAAAAAAAAAAATTGTAAAAGAAGAAATTATGACGAGACCAAGCACTGACTACAATTTTAGTCTTAGAAATTATGAACTTATCTGTCTTTCATATACAAATGTAATCTATCTTCAAGCCCTCCCTGTTCTCAGAACTACACACTAAACACACAAAACTTGCACTTTTACACACACACACTTACATTACCTAACATTACACACTAACTTGACAACACTTGTACCTTTACACTGGGCCTATCTACACACCAAATTTGACTTACACACACTACCTACAGTACATACTAACTTGACAACACTTACAGCTTTACACACACACTTGGTGGCTTGGTGGGTAAAATATAATGCCTGTTAAAGTTTACAAGGAATATTGAGGGAAATAATAATGGTCCAACACAACACATCACATCACTTGAGTTGGGGGAAATAATAATAATAATAATAATAATAATAATAATAATAATAATAATAATAATAATAGAGGTCAAAATCTCGTCTCAATCACATCATACACACAATAATGTCCTCGTCTGTACCACACCATACACATACATAAATTATACACAAAATAATATCCTCATCTGTACCACACCATACACACACATGCATAATACACAAATTAATGTCCTTGTCTGTACCACACCATACATACACACAAAGTAATGTCCTCGTCTGTACCACACACACAAACATACATATACACAAAATTATGCCCTCTTCTGTACCACATCATACATATACACAATAATACCTTCGTCTATAGTAATCATACACACAATAATGCCCTCGTCTATACCACACCATACATACATACACAATCATACATACATACATGGACCCCTCCCAAACCAACCCCCCAAAGTAGTTGTTATTATTATTATTGTTGTTGTTGTTTATTTACCTTTGCTTGAGAATAAGGCAAGGGTTGGAGCACCGACGAGTGTTGAGTGTAACTAGGTCATGTTGATGATGATGGAGTCACACACACACACATACACACACATCACCACCACACTGAGTGACCCTAAGCTCCATCAGCTGATTCGCGCCTGCCAGCCATACTACACAACACACTTAATACATTACACACTATAACCATAATTATACCCTTGTTTATATATAATTTTGTCGTGCTTCATTATTTTTCTTGGTCTGATTTTGTTTGTGGTTATCCCGTGGGTGTGGTAATTATCTCGTTGTGAAGAATAATGAGCGTCATCGGAGTTCGAGACAATGGGATCCGTTCCAAAACTAATTTTCTTACGCGAAGTTATTATACTGTAAATATGTATTCATAGATCTACATTTGCATTAATTATGATTGTCATGAGCTACTTCCGTCACTGTTACATGCATTGATAACATTAATAGAGTATGACGCATCATAAATATACTCCATTACTCTTTTTAAGTATAAATTTCATAATATACCCAGGGTTTGTGATGATAGTGTTCCAAATAAATGTGGATGCGATACTTTTTTTTATACAGTACTGTACTTGTAAATCAACCAAAACACACAGACCCATACAAGATATGATTTGAAGTTTTCTGGTAGCCTATATCCATATTCTATATATATTAGAATTAGAAGTTGCTTTCCTCCTTTTCTCATGCATTAACTTAAAATTCGACTTATGATAGCTTATCTCAGTTCATTTCCCCTCCTGTCCCTGGGTCCCGCTCAGCCATAGAAAGCCTCAATAGTCAAGCTAAAGTACAATAGAAAATTAAATTATTAAATCTGATAACCTCTACTACCTATAGTAGTTTGTGCAGCAACTGCCAGCAAAGAACACTGAACTTGCCCAAATTTTTCAGACTGGATACGGACTGAGTACAGTACTCTCTATAATAAAGTCCACACTTAATGAATAGCAGAGTTTTTAATGTATAAGTTCAATATTTTACTGCAGTATTGTACAGTACTGTACATGTTGTTTATATGGTACTGTATAATAATAGCCACTGGCCAAGACATAGACATACAGGACACATATTATACGAGTATAAATACATTAAGATGAGATTGGCAACAACTCCTTTTCATTGGGTATGCAAGGCCCATTACTGTCCTCTAGATTGGCTGTATCTACTGGGAACCCATTCAACTCTAACTAACCAGTGTATTCCTTGCAGCTGGGATCCAACCACACTGTTCCATACCGTCCATCTTTTTCTGTTCATGCTAAGTTCTTATGATCCTTGGATTATAACCGACTCATGTCACTTGAGCAATAATTCCTTCCTTTTCCTTTTCATGGCTTCTCTATTTCCACATTAGCCTATGAGGTACAGTAGAGTACAATAATGAATTGTGTATAACTTTTTAAATGAGTGCTCAAACCATAATGACTATTGTATTTAACTTCTCTTCTGTCCATTTTGAAAGTACAGTAATGTACTGTGTGTCCAGCAGTCTTTTGCTGAGTAACTTCATATAATTTTAAATATGGGGAGTTTGAAAGTATGCAATTCATCAACATTTATTCCCTAAAACATCTAGTCTGTACATAATAATTCTCCCAAAGAAGTCTGTAGAAGTAGTGAAAGTGATCCTGAGCCTTGTTAATGTGCGTGGGTGAGACAGTCGGAGGGTCTGCTCGGTGCCAACATCCTCAAGGTGCCATGGTGTGCCATCCTCCCAACCCACACCATCTTCACTTCCCACTTCCACCACTGAGTCCGCAGACCCACAAAACCCACCCTGAAAAAAAAAAAATATACAGTATGATTATACAATGCAAGTACTGTTTGTCTTATACCCTCTGGCAGAGGTGCACGAGAAAAAGCCGTAATGGCTCAATAAATGAACTACCATAATCCACCTGCTATTGCAATAAGTGAAGAAAATTATAAAAGTAATTCACACTTTCAACTAAACTGTAATATGATATATGAAAGGATGAAGCCCTTATCTAGAGGAAGGTCTGTTGCAGGAATTATAAATCCTATCATATAGTTAAAAGGTCCATTACTGATTCCTCATAAACTGTCCTATTTCATGTTTAATTATATTTTCTTAATTGCAAACAACTTGGAGAAGGGTAGTGTGTGTGATGCATTGTGGAAAGACATATTGTAAAGTAGAGGGTCATAAAAAAAAAAGTATTGGTGGCTGTACATTTAGGCAGAATGATTTTCGACTCATTCAGATAAGTGCTTAGAGGAAAAAGGGTAGTACTGTACTGTGTATCACAAAATAAAACACACCTGAAACTGTGCAACGATGGCTGTAACAGTGACAGGGTGAGCCCAACGGAGAGCAACCCACTGTGGAGTGCCCTGGTCACTGTTCCAACAGGTCTCTGGGGAACCATCAAAAAGGTGTTGTTTGCCCAGGGTGCGTGTGTTGCGGCCCAACACCGAGCTCACCCGACACTCACACTCCCCCACCAACGACACCTCCGTCATCACACCAGGGGCAGAAGAGAGAGGGTGTGAAACTAAGACACTGATGGAAAAAGTGTTATGAGTGAATCTGCAAGAGAAGAAAGATATGTATGATACACACAGCATATGTTCTCAGTCAATATATTAATACAGTACAGTAGTGTTTTATTACCTCCCTTGTCTGATGATACAGGTATCAATATTCTAGAATAATCTTTTCAAACACGTACACATTACTTTCTGATGACACAATTTGAGAAAAATTCTGAATGCTAAAAGCTGGTGTGGTCTATGCACGTGTACTTTTTTTTAAATTAAGGTATGGCAACATCAAGGGCAAAATTATTCACTAATGGCTACAGATCCTAGTCCATATCCTAAGACAATACCCAAGCCTCCTGAATGAAGAAAGGTCTTAAGAAAGGGGGAATGCAGAAGATGGAAGGCCATTCCATAATCTAACAATGCTTCTCACATAACTGATCCATTTCATTCATGTTTGGTTCTCATAATATTCAATTCCACAAATTTGTCCTTGAACAATTTAATAGCAAAGCTGGATGTCTCAAGCACTTGTGGCTGCACCTTAATAGTACTGTATTGTGAATACCTCTATTTTCATAACACAGTAGTTTTGTGAATAAAATGTACTGTACAGGTTTTGTGCCTCTTCTTAAGTACAGTATGAGACTCAAATTTCACAAATTTGTAAGGGACATTTTCATCCCTTTGCAATATCATGAATTAGTATCTAACAAAAGTGCCATCCAGTGAAACTGGTCACATTTGACTGTACCCCTAGTTCTTTACTTCAAGTACGGAATACTACATGGACCAAAATCTCAATCAAGTTATCTTCATTTGTCAATTACAAATTCAGCTCATACAGTCACTTATCTAATAACCAAGAAATTTACACCACAGGAAGCATCAGCTAAATATATCTTGGTATTTCCTTTCCTGCATCCTTTGTGAGATCAGTGTTATGCAAGATATACTTTTTTTCTTCTTTATCCCAATTAAATGTTTAAATATTTCAATTATCTTATTTCTTAACTAAAATGATCCGTTAACATATAAATAAGCCTCTTCAAGAGAAACAATATTGTAATCTTCAATAGGCATAAATGAAACACAATGCTTCAGTAAAATTTCATTCCAAACTAGGGTACATTAATAGCTTATCACTTTACAAATACATAATAAAGTAAAACACTAATATACAGTACCACTGATATTTTGGAATGTATGGTAATTGGACACAGCCTTTTTTCTACTTTATGGGACCTGTGATACTATTAGTAAATTAGAGGGTACTGTACTGTACTGATGCTTCAAAGTTGGACAATAAAGCAGTACCTTTACTGAGAAACTGATGCATGGCAAACAGTGCTATGAAAAACATTACAGTAACTTCAAATTTGCAGACAACATTACAGATCCTTTAAGTTGAAGGAAACATGTACTGACCAAGATAATAGAAATAATGGAAGTTTATGCATGTCCATTTTTATGACTCACCTCCACCAAACCCCCAACACAACACTTGCAACCTATTGTAACACCAAGTCTATATTTCCTTTGGTCATAACAAAGCCTTAAAAAATGATGTTCCTATTAAAAACAAAAATTTGCACTTGATTAGAATGAATATTATCGTACTTTATAACTAATTTTTTTTGTTCACTACGGTATATAATTACAGTCAATCTCTCCTTGTATTAACTTTCACAACACTGTAATAAGTTTCATAAAACACAGTACAGTATAGACATTTTTTTATACTGTACATATGTACTGTACACAACACTGTAATAAGTTTCATAAAACAAAGTACAGTATAAAGACATTTTCTTTATACTGTACATATGAATATCTAAGTTAATCAGCAAATTGTCTTGAATTATCTCACCCATTTTTGTATTGCAATTAATTATACTGTACTGTATTGTATTCTCAAAATAAAAAATCTATGATATACACCATATGTACAGTATTATGTTTCCAGTACCTCTATAGAACTCCAGTCGGCTCAGCTGTTACCTGATAATTTGGTTCGGGGTATATCCATCATACAGAAATATCCTGCTAGGAACTCCCTAAAAGCTTTATATCTTTATATGGTTTTGACCAGAGGCCAAAGTCATACTCATCATAATCATAAAAGCTCACATATAACCACCATATACCCTCCCATGGTTATTTAACTGGTATCTATCTATCTATTTACAGTATAGCTCTGACGTCTCATTCCCTCCGGGAGCTCTCCCCCAAGGGTGTGGCCGAGGCAGAAGTGTCTCCAGTTTTCCTTGTTCCAACGCTCCCTCCTTACTTGGTCAAACCCTACTCTGCCCCTCACGTTTCTCTCCCTTACATACTCTTCCACTCTGTTCTGCCATCTAACCAATGGTCTGCTTCTCACACCAGGTCTCACAACTTCACTTTCATAAACCTTCTTTTTAAACTCCTCACCTTGCATCCTCTCAACATTTTCAAACCAACTCAATGTACTGTACTATGCTTAATCCTCTCAACCACCCCACACTCAATACCAATTGCCTTCTCACTCATACCACATATCTCATACACACTCTCCTTATTTTTATCATCCCACCTGGTTAGTCCACATGCTCCTCTCAAGTAACTCATTTCTACTGCACCTATTCTAGACTGATGAGCCCTGCTCCATGTCCATGTCTCTGACGCATATGTCAGTATTCTACTATTTCTTTGATTCCTTTTCACTTCCATACTCACACTTCTACCCTTCATAATCCTCCCCAGTGATCTTATGACCTGTCTACCCCTCACTGCTACACATGGACTGAAAATCATTCACCACCCTCTGTAACTCCCTTTCACTCTCAGCTATCAACAGTGTCATCCACAAATAAGCTTGCCACCAAGGACCCATTTACTCCATTCATTTCTCTCATACAACCATCCATATAAATTATACAGTATACTGAACAGCAATGGTGAGAGGACACAACCCTGTCTCAACCCTACACTAATAATAAAAAAGTCACTTAAATCATCCTCCACCCACACTCCCTAAACACTTTGTCATAGCTCTCCTATCCACCCTATCGTATGCCTTTTCCAAGTCCATGAAGGCAGCATACAACTTCCTACCCTTCCCAATATATTTCTCCACAGTTGAATTTAATGCAAATATCTGGTCCACACATCCTCTACCCTCTACCCTGCTCCTCACTAACTTTATTTCCTGTTACTTCAATCAGTCATTCAGAAAGATCTTTCCCATACACTTTTCCCGGTATACTAAGAAGGCTTATTCCCCTATTGCTACCACATTTATCCTTACTCCCCTTTAACTGCTATAAAATATAATTTAAAATGTTAGACAACATGCTATATGAGTCATAATAATACTGTTAACAGTAATAATTAGAACTGTAAGAGTTGTTTTTTTAGTCATTTTTAGACCTTGGAAAGTAGAGATGTGGGGTCTCCTTACAACCAACTTTAAAAGAATTTTAACTCTCCAGATATGTGCTATTGGGAAAACTTGCTATGAAGATACATGCAACAGCTAAGCCGACTGTAATTTACTTATAATTTTTTCTGTCAAGGGAAGTCATTGATATAAAATCATACAGTGTAAGTACAAAATCATAAGTACAAAATTACATACTTGACACTACTAATTATAATGAAAAAGAACTACACACATATTTAAAATTAACAAGAAACAATAATCCACAATATACTTTACATAATAACCTAGTCTGTTCTTTTCCAGGTGATGATAGTTACCAATATTTGATATAATTTTTTGCTGTTGTGTGACTTGCAACCTCAGGATGGTGAACAACAACTAATCATGACAACAACTAAGGATTTTTACCAATGGCCAGAATAAAATCCAAAACTGTGACAAAGCCAAACATTTGGTATGTACAGTATGTACTATACACTATGGGACATCAGTGAGTCACATCACTTTCACCAGTAGTGTTCCAATCATTCTTCTAGCAACTTTTCAGGCCCTCAATACTTTGAGTTTCTGTAAAGGAATGGTTCTAGTTTGACTTATATACTAAAGCCACAAGAAAACTCACTCAGAAACATTCCCACACTACTGTACTTCAAACAAGAGTATGATGGACTGAAATGTGAAACAATGAGTTCTAATCAATTGTTTTAGAAAAGAAAAAAACATAGTACTTGAACCAACATAAGTCTAAGCACTAATGTTGGGTGCCACTTCTGAAAATGCCTGCAAACATCTTCAAAAAACACAGTACAGTACATGTATATTGTATATTTATTGTTAAAATATACCACCTGAACATGTCATGGCTCAAATACTAAAGAATATTATGCTGTGGTGAATGTAAGCATAGTCTCCACCAAAGGTCAGGAGTATTTCTTGACCCCAAATAACTCGAACCAGTGAATATGAAACAACTTACAAATACTGTACTGGGTACACCTATTTTTTTTTTAGATGTTTCAGACTCACTGGTTCAGGGTAAATGGGATTTATGAGACATGCCTGCTTTTCTCTTCTCCCCTCTCCTAAATGGTTCCTCATTACCAATGTTTTTATTACTTAGTTTTCCTGCCAAAGTCCTCATCTACCCTCCTTTTGTTCTCTCCCACTAACCTGTTGATTTGCTTTTATATAATTTGTACTGTACTGTATCTTTATCTTCACTTTTACCTCTGGCACATTCCCAATTGCTTTCTTTTTTTTTAATCTGTCTACCACACACCCTACCCTACCTCCTCAAATGGAATTTCAATATTAATTGTTGAATATTCCTGAAAAACGTTAATGTAAGTTACTGTATAATTGGACATGACAAAAAAAGTTCCATGCAGGAAAACTCCAAAGTTAAACAATAATGGTGACAGAAGCAATGATGACATATACCGACACAGTCTCTTGAGTCTAGTCATCATATCAACCATCATTTAGCGGCTAAACCCAGAACACTTTCTGCATACTGCAAAGGGTGGGATGTAAAGCAGGCACACCATAGGTAAGAGGCAAATGTTGTACACCTGTTTTGATTAATTTCCAACAAACATTTTCAGAACACCAAAATATTGCTTGCAAAATTTAAACACCTTACAGTACAGTATATCTGTCACTCTCTGATCAATATTTCAACATCAGTCACATGCTGCATGCAAAAACAACTTACCATTGTTAAAAGCTATACACTGTAAGTGCTTTAGCAATATATTAACAGTGATATAATTTGATACAGATTGATAAACATTTACACTGTTTAACACATACAAAACTGTATCTGTAACTGGATATTACATAATCAAGTGAATTATTTGTACAATGCATTATTTACTTACTGCAGCCTAAACCTTACATACTCATTCTCTTAACTGTCAACTACGTCTCTGTGTCCAAATTTTCGTCTTGTTACATATTTTTCTCTCCAATTGTAAATATGGTGTTGTCATATATATACAGCATCATGGTGTGATGAAATAATTACAGTATCTATGAAAAGTTATATTATTGCCATTCATTTGCCACAGAGTATGGATTCAGTACATAATGAGTAAGGTTTGGCTTGCCTAGTACTTTATGAATTACTCAACAATAGTTTATCTATGCAATACAGTATTACAACCTCAGTGCAAAATAAGCTAATATATATGGTAGATATCAAAGTGGCAAGATTACCTGCATAAGGAAACTAATGTTCCCATTTTCTTTGTTGTGTCAACAAAGGGACAATATGTCAAACAACAGTACTGTACATGAACTTCTTCCTGAATTTTGGTGACACAAGTGAACTATACAGCACAGTTTTTATGAAAGCTGAATTGGCAGATAGATGTGGTAATGTGGTTCCTGTGGTACTGTATGGTGATAACATAAACTAAAATGTCGAGGAATGTTATCCTTTGTTGCCCTTGTTTAGGCAATTTTTAATCTATAGTTACAAGCAGAGTGTGGGCATACAATGCTTCATGCTCTTCAATGAGAAATAGAATAATAATTTGTACATACATACTAATTCAGTGCAATTCAAGTTGTGATTAGTGTATCCCTTTTCTTAAAGAAATGTTATGCTTCTGATGACCTATATTTATAACAGCTGCTCTCTGACCCCATCATTGCCATCACTACTCTCATAGTACCATTAACATTGGCTGTAACAACCTTGGAGAAAAAAATGACAGAAACTGAAGCTGAAATGATTGTTTGTTGTGAAGACCTAGATCTCATTATGGGCTGTATGACTATAAAAAAAAAATGCACAACTGAACTCACTGTATGAGGAACCCTTATTGAAAAAGGTTTACTACTGCCTCTTCAGGTCAACAACAATTTAATTTCTTTGAAAAGAAGAAGCAATCCAAGATATCTGTAATAAAAGGCTACTCCTTATATGATGTAGATTTTTTACCATTTTGTATAGTTATGTTACAATACATAAATAAGTTAAGATTATTTATGATTTGCCTTTTAGGTTCATTCTACTTGCACATTTTTCTCTCCAACAAACACCAATGCTTTCACACATACACACACACACACACACACACACTAAGGTACATTATGCCAACACCAAGTGCTGAACTATTATAAATAAATCCTTAAAATTTAGACATTATAAATACTCTGTCAAACCAATAATTCCTTTTTTTTAAATAGCTACTTCCATAATTAAGTACACCTCCACATAAATTAAAATGACTAGTAAAAATCAACTGTAAGTACATCAATTGTCATAAATAAGTACAGCAGGAAAATTGCACAAGATTAAATAAATATTCTGGATAAAAAGTGCTACCTATACAGTATATCGTACATGTACTGAGGAAGGCAATCTGAGCAAGTAACAAAAGGGTAAAGTACAACATTATGACAGCTTCAGTGTCATTCAGTACATCTTAGTCTCTTATACAATATTAAAAATCTCCCATTGGGAATCACAATAAATTATGTTCCTTAAAAAATACGGACTATTGTCAGGAATGTTCTTTGTGGCAAAAACCTGGGAAACGATCAGGCTCTCCAAAAATGCTTCATAAATATTATAAGTTTTGGATTGACCTAAGTGTTATTCAAATTTGATATATATGGAGTCTATATATATCATGTGCACTTTTTAAAAGCACAAAAAGGATTCTATGGCACAAAATTGGACTGTTTCAGATGCAACATTAGCACAACACTGACTAGTTTGATTCCATAATGCTTGTACAGTATTTACAGTACAGTAAACTGCATATTTACTGGTAAATATAAAACAGTACCAGTTTCTAACAAAATTAAACCTCCATCACAAAAGAAAAATTAAACACTATGAAATGAAGTCTATGTACAAGAAACATGACGGTGCAAACCTATGTACAGTTAGTTCCACTCCAGTACGGTCCACTTACAGTAGCATTACCATTTCTTATCATTCCATTATGTTTGAATCCTGAGAGTCTCTGATCCACATCCACTCTCAATGTGAAGTGTGTAATGGAGTGGAATCATCTGTAAAGTAATTGACAACTAAAGTGAGTGGTTATGTCGTATTCATAGGAAACTGAGCAAATGCTGGTGGTGGTGGTACCTGTAGTGATAGCATTAAAAGAAAGAAAGGCACTGAAATTTCCTTTCACAGTAAGTTGATTATTTCATAATGTACGACAAATCTGTATCAGTGCATGCAGGAAAGCTCCCAACATTTAAGCTAAACATATTTAAAAAAACTGATGAAAGCATTTTCATTATCATTTATGCAGTACTCTACTGTACTGTAATAGAGCCAGAAGGTATGTGAAAGGAAAGTGCAGCACCTTACTGTGTTGAACTACTACCACCATGAGTCTCAACCCTAGTTTAGTCCTGTGGTTCCTGCTTGATGCAGATATTGTCAAAGGTGACAGTGTCAGCATCTTCATCCAATGGCTCCTGTTTTATTATCATGCCATTTGGGAGATTTGAGCCAGAGTCTTCCTTGACATCTTTCTTGCGGGTAACAGCTGGAGTGGGAGGAGGCTGGCCAGGCTCTTGTTTGATCACAACATCTGCAAGAGTAGCGGAAGAGGCTGAGGTCGAGGAGCCTCCACTGCCTGATGTACTAGCCGTTGAGGAGGGAACTAGCAGGGTCATGGAACCGCCAGTGCTCGAAGGAACTAAGAGGGTTTGCATCCCTCCTGATGCATTTGAAGCTGAGGATGTAGTACTTGAGGGCAAGAGGATCATACGTTGAGAGTTGTTAGTCCCTGAGAGCAGTAAGAGAGGCTGTGAGAGTACCATAGGGCTTTGTTGTCCCCCTGGTTTAGAAAAGAGAATGATCTGTTGGCCTCCACTGACCTGCGATTGGGGCAGGACAACAGAGGGCTGCTGTAGGACCAAACGCTGGGACTGAGTGCTGGTTGCTACCCCTTTCGATGACATTACCACCTGCTTGCCACTGGCCACTGACTGAGGCATCACGATCCGCATAGTCTCACCTTTTTGGGTTGACCCTTGAGGTGAAATTAGCATGATCTGCTGCTTGCCAACAGTGCCAGTCACATCTGTACCTGACTTGATCTTGGTTTGTGGGTTGCTGCTACTGCTTATTTCACTTTTTTTATTTGTGCTACTGCCATCTCCTTTTGAATTCTTCACCGTTAGACCTTTGCATAGCAGAAGCTTTTCCTGGAGCTCAATGAATTCCTTGTAGCTCAATACTTTTGTCTTTTCACCATTAATTGTCTGTATTTTGGGATCTGTGGATTTTTCGGAGTTGTCAGTGTTCTTTTCATCACCTTTAGGGGCAATAATCCTGTTTGCTACTGATTTTGTTGTCTGAGTGGTGGCCTGATTCATAGTAATTGGTTTGTAAAGGGTTCGTGGTTGTGGAGCTTTGGTGCCGAGTATTCCAGAGTTACTGTTCTTCACTACTGTCTTCTCTGGGGCATCAGGTGCAATCTGTTTGAGGTCTGCATGATGGAGGTCAATGTGTCCGGTGATGCTGGCCTGGGTGGCACAATACACACCACAGATGGAACACTTAAAAGATTTGATTCCCTGGTGACTCCTCATGTGTCTCTTTACCTCATCATTGCGGGGGAAACCTTTTCCACAAACATCACATTTGTATGGTCTCTCCCCAGTGTGAAGCCTGATGTGTATCTTGTGCTTGTGCCAATGACGAAAGCACTTGCCACAGTACTGACACTTGTAGGGCTTCTCCCCAGTGTGGTTCCGTCGGTGTACCAGCAAGCTCTTGGAGTGAGTGAATCGGCGCCCACAAACCTCACACTCATAGGGCGTCTCCTTGGTGTGGGACCTCATGTGGCTGGTGAGACCTGACTTGTCATAACACTTCTTTCCGCAGACTCCGCACATGTAAGGTCGGTCACCATTGTGTATCCTCATGTGAATGGTAAAACTGGTCTTGTGTGTGTAAGTATTGGTGCACAGTTTGCACTTGTAAGGTCTCTCTCCAGTATGGACCCGCATGTGAAGGGTCACATAGTGCTTCTGAGTGAACCGTTTCTTGCACACTTTGCACTGGTAGGGTCGCGGGATCTTGTGGGAGGTGTTGGTGTGGTTAATAAAGTCCTCGCGACGGTAGAACCTCTTACCACACACTGTACATTCGTTGCGGATGGACACGGCATCTGTAACCTTGTCCACTTTGGTTTCTGGATCCAATCTATCCAGCTCCTCCACCACCATATCCTCCTCTTCCTCATCCTCTACAGTCATCTCCTCTTCCTTGTTAATCTCTGGTAAGATTACCTCCTCCTTGATTTTCATATTACCCACTAGGACTATCTTTTTCTCAGAGTCATCACTCTTTCCTCTACCTGCTTCCTTTGCTTCCTCTTGATCCAAATTCAGTGGGTCCTCGTCTTGTACCGGTACTGTATTTTCACTGTTTTCCTCATCCCTCTGGCAATGATATTCCAGGCTGTTTGTGAGTTTACTTAGTGCCCGGGCCTCCTCCAACACAGTTTGATCCTCCAACTCAGCTTCTTCTTCATCCTGCTCCAGTTTTATCTTGAAGGGAACTTTGATATCGTCATCCAAACAAGGGTGAGAGTCATAGTCCCGTTCACAGCCAAAGGAAGCCCCACAGAGGGTGCACTCAATGATAAATTCACCCATTTTAAAGGTATCTCCTGAACTAGACTGTTTTGTGGTAAAATGCCTCAAGTGGATCTCCACACCTTTGTTAACTTTGTTTGCTCTAGACTAGCTACCTCAACACTACAATCAACTAGCACACCAGGGTATGGCACACGTGCATTAGTTCCGCATATCAGACTAGAATGGACTAGGAACACTCATAGGAAAAATGTATCTACATCCCAGGGTTAGTAATACAGGTACATAGATCCTGAACCATAAGGAACCAGGGGGTTAATTCTTTCAGCCATAGCATAGCAGGAATGTCAGTGGGTGCCTGATAAATGGAGGTTGTGAGTAGTAAGCACGGGAGGAGCACACTGACACAGCCCCAGCATCCTTAGTGTGTTATGGTTTCCAGCACCAATTAGTCTGCAAGGAGAAAAACTTTCTTAGGGCCCAAACCAGCACCGTCAATCACTAATTCTCATGCACAACTGGATAGATTTTCAGGCCATGCACCAGGACGGAGCACACTATGGAACGTTTTCAAAGCAACTTGTGACAAACAGCTAGCTACAGCATTACTAATAACACGATACAGTACTGTCCTGTACAGTACTATATATGCTATTTGTGCACTAAAATACAATACCGGTATCCCATTACAATACATGGTAAATATAACATAAAAACTGAAATTATTCAGTATAAACAGTGTTTTATTCAGCAATGAAGAATTTTTCTCAATATTGTTTGCTCGCATTCCTTTGAGATCCAAGAAAATTCCATGTTTTGGTATGGGAAGTTAGTAGTTGAGCAAAAACCTTCCCGTAATTAGCTCCTAAGGCAATAATATAAATTTTCATTTTTACAACTCAATTATGCACAGTGCCATTAACTTTCTCATGTTCTTCGGCATAACATCAACATTAAAGATGAGATGCAGTGTGACATTAAAATATATTAAGTTGCCCATTGCTCTACAATAAACAAACTACAGTATGATCAATCATAAAATTATACATGGTAATTATTTGGCCATGCAATTATAGATCTGGTAACTAAGCAGGCCTTGAAGATCTTGCCCAATACAGTAAATGAATCAGATCAATTATTTCACAGACCCTGTCATTACTATCAACCGTGGTTGGGAATCTTGTTATAAGGTAGACAACATGAGGCTATCAGATATCTTGTTTATTTTCTTTATACAGCTATAATTTCCTAGCCATTATTTCTACACTACGCTTGAAAACTGCTGATAATAATTCTGATCTCAGGGTAGTAAGTTTGAGTCCTAGTGAGGCTATAGGATTAATATTATTTATTTGTTTCCTTCAATCGTAATTATGGTAACAGCTTCCCAAACAATACGTCCCAATCCCTGCACTTGACTTCATCCCTCATTCCACTCCCCTAGTAATCCTTCTGACCACTTATCCAACTCACACACCATCCCAACATGCATCTAAACATCTACTCCCTTTTTCTGCCAACACCCGTCAGATTATGTAAGAGGAAAAAATATGTTATGTAAATATTAAGCGAGTAGGGAGTGCGGACAGAGGGATCAATACAGCCACCACTATGCCAGACGACGCACCACAACCCCAGCCCGATTTCTACCACTCAACATCTCAATACTTCGCTAAATTCACACACCTCATAGATAGTAACATCAGGATTGTGCAGGTTAGTCCGTATCTTACCTTATGTGTGGCCTGCTGGGTGAGTAATTAAAATAGTTGCATCCAGCAGGCAACCGAGCGGCCACACCATCAGCCGTTGTTGTCAGCTGGTGCCCGCTGTCTACAGTCACACCAACTTCTCACTCACCAATATTCACTATTTTAATATATTCTTGAATGTCACTGTTAACAATTACACAATGATTTATTAATTTATTATGTTTTTTGTACATATATGAGTAGATTGTTATATAAAAAAGCTTAATTTGGATATGTGTATAGATTAGTTGCTCGCTTGTCGTTTTATTGTCATGGCAACGTAATCAATCGATAACACGGAGGTAGACAACTGTCCCAACACCTGCGAGTTCCCGACACTACACTATTATCGGGTGCCTACTGATCTTACCCAGTCACAAATACTTTCGCTCACTATGGTATCCTGCTGAATGCTTATCTCAATACTTGTCTGTGGCAAATTTCTTGTCACTTTCAAAAATCAACATTTTTCAGGCCGCTTATAGATGATATTGTATAAATATTACAAATCAGTGATTGAAATCACTAGTATTTATGGCATAACGCTGCTCCGTTGTAACGGTTTCAGTCCCCCCCCCCACCCACCTACCCACCTTCAGTCCTTCACCCTGATGGGTCGAATAATAGGCTACTGTATATTCTTCCTGAAAGCAGAACTTGCTTTCATTCTCTATAGGGGCAATATTCACAGTTGTACTATATTCAAGAAGCAGTATTACCGTCACCAGCTCTTATGATTCATAGTTCCCCTTACTGTATTGGGTGGTACTCAAAAGTGATACTTTAAAAGTGTGGGCGTCCCTTCTAACTTGCTGAGCTACACCCTTTCAATTCTTCAACTACTCCCCTTCCTTTCTATTTCCCCCGTGCTTGCTATTCCTACTCTCTATCTCCCTCTTGCTGCTGGGTCCATCAGGCCTAGCAGTCTTCTTCATGCCCTTTCACTTTCTTCCTCTTCTGCACTATCTACAAATCTTGGACAGTTAAAGGAGTTGCAGCCTAAATAGGCATAATGAATGATATATCTATATGAATATAGGTCATGTAGCCCAAATGAGTTCACTGGACACTGCTGTCCCACACAAACAGGTCTCTGTCCAGGGGGAGCTGAATTTATTCTTTGTGAATATTAGTTATCCCCCACAGGGTAGAATAAAGATTGTTGTAGGATCTGGTCACTTTCTAGTGGATTTGACGAATTACCCAAATGGATTAAAAATCCACGTGAGGTGTACTGCAACTGGAGGCTCTTTTTTTTCTCCACTGCTGTATGGACCACCTACACACGGGGATGCATTATCCCTTTGCATGCAGCAATCTAAATTCCTTTCCCCTTATGGTCCCTTCAGGGCTGGTCTCATTTTAGCTCGTGTGGTAAAATAGACTTGGGCCAACAGCACTGGTTGTGGGATCAAAGACCCCCCCCCCCCCAAATCTCCCTGGCTGTCGAAGGCCCCCAGACTCCCTGGTCCCATCTCGCTGGGCTGTGCTTTGGTAGCCCAGGCATATAGTGCCAGCATCTCCTTTATTTTAATTTGTTTTTTCACTGTGACCAGAGTGTATTGGAGGTGTGTGGGGGAGAACATCAACAAAAAATAACTAACAGGTTTACCTATAGAGAAGTGAGGACACTACTACAGCACAAACTATCTGCCACCTCTTCTATTCAAGTTGTCATTTAGGGTCCTTATCGCTAACAAAATCAAACATACCTGTATACAGTATGAGATGTGTAACAAATTTAGCAGTTTCTTTGAGGATCTGCCATATCTATCTATATGCATAAACCATAAAAGTATAACTTTACAAAAAAAAAAAATCCGTATAAATAACTTTATATGAGAAGGATAAAGCAGTAACATTTTCTAAACTATGAAGCAAATTTTTAGACATCACCTTTCTTTTTTCAGTACGGTGTGTATTGTGTGGGCACAGTCGGCCTTGTTCTCATCCTCCATAGTGCCAGGGCTGTGAGTATTACACTGTTAGTTTATTTTTGTCTATCCATATTTCATAACTAATGTACAGTAATACAAAATGTTTTTTGCACAATGATACAAATGACGAGACATAAAAATCCTGCCTTGTCATGACAGTTGTATTACTCATTCCTACTTTACATCAAACAAATACTCTTGCACAAAAAATAGTAGCTACTGGACTGTACACTTTGAACTTCATGGTAGTGTTGCCATATCAAAGGTGTGTTGGAAATCTGAGGAAGTGATATAACTTTGATCCATATTTTTGTTTTTCCAGTTTACTAAGTTTGCTCACATTCAGGACATTCCTAAGGAATTCATTACCAAGCATGTGAAGCTACATGGACAAGTGAAGTGGGTGGGGGTGACTCCTCCCACCAGCACACCCACCCCTACCCTTGCTCTCCCACACCCTGCACCAATACCTTCTCCCTTTACCAGCACTCCCAATCCCACACCTTCAGACCAAAGTGCAACACTGAGGTCTACATCAAGGAAAAGCAACGCATTAGCAAAAGAAAATGTGAGCATTGCAGGAAGTAGCACAGCAAAGAGTCTGAGTGAGGACAACCGTGGTATCTATGAAGGAGCCGGAGAGCTACATCCTTGGGAAAACAACATTGACCCTGACATTGTCAGAATTGATTATGAGGAGGATCTCCAGCCACTCTATATCAAGGTACAGTCACATGATGCACAAATATCATCTTTCCTTCTCACTTTCTGTAGCTCATAAAGTACTGTAATTTGTATGCATTTACTGAACTGATTCTGCCCAGGGGGGCTGACTTTATTCTCTGTAAATATTGACCATCCTCCAGAGGGCTAGAATAAAAATTGTTGTAGGATCTGATCACTTTCTAGTGGATTTGACAAGATCTGCCCACATGTGAGGTGTACTACAATCGGAGGCTCTTTTTTTTCACTGCTGTGTGAACCGCCAGCACACGGGGGTGCAATTTCCCTTTGCATGCAGCAGTCTTATGGTACCTTCAAGGCTGGTCTCATGGAAGGTGCAGCCCCACTTGTAGCTCTTGTGGTAACGTGGACTTGGGCCCACAGCACTGGCTGTGGGATCAAAGACCTTCCCCCCCAATATCCCTGGTGGTTGGAGGCCCCCAGACTCCCTGGTCCAGTAAGCTCTGGTCTCATTTCCCTGGGATGTGCTTTGGTAACCCAGGCATATAGGGCCAGCCCTATATGCCTGTGACCAGAGCGTACCGGGGGTCTGTGGGGGCAGGAGGCCATTCTGCTCCAGGAGAACATCAACAACTGTACTGATTGCATTCCATACCATGTTCTTTATATATTAATTATTGTACACAAGTACAACTACTGTATACAGTAATAATGTGGTAGCCCTATTGCTATGATTTATACATGGTTACCTATGTAGCTCCCAAATGTATTGCAATTGAATCTGATGGAGGGTTATTCTTATCACCAAGTCTCTATGGTAGGGAGTAAACTTGCAACCCTCCTCAATAGAAAAAAAATGCTAGCTGTATATGGCGAGAGTTACAATCCTTTCATTATGGCCATCCCCTGAAGAGGCATTACCGGGAGGAAATAAGGCACGAACAATATTACTTATTTGAATATACTGATGGCAGAAAAACTGTTGACACCCTAAAAGATTGAAAGCCTATTTATTACCCTAGTTTAAAAACATATAGTACTTATCTTTTGTGTGAATATTTGAAGTGACCCACTCTATCTCCTAACCCACAGGTGGAGCACACGCCAGTCATTCCACTTTTACAAAGGAAGAAGAGTGACAAGTTGTTGCCACTCCAGTTGGCAGACATTGAGGTAATTTGACTTGAACTCTCACACATATCATTCTGTCTATACTTTACTTCTAAAATCAATACATTCACAACTGAAAATAACAGAAGTACCTTGATATTGAAACCAAGACTTTACAACTGTATATACTCTTATACAGTATTCTTGCATACATGCACACAACCTTGTTAATCCACATTATCTGACTTTATAGACAGAGATATAAAAAAGGATGTCCTTGAAAATAAGCCTGCTTCCATTCTTGCTCATAACCCAGGTGAACAAGGATGGACTTCAGGCAGCTCACAGCAGTCTAATGGGACAGCGAGTTTGGTTCAATCTCATCTCTCATGACCTAGACCATGATGTTCTTAATGTATATATCAGGCCAGTCAAGGTGAGTTTCATATAGTTCTCAGGCACAAGTGTGACTTCTGGCATTTATAATACAGTAGAATGTTGCCTATACAGTTTATGTTCGGATATTATTTTTATATATAGTATGCTTGCTCGTATAGTATATGTTTACATCTATGTTACATCTACAATATGAAAAAAAGCTCTGGTTTATTGCTCCTCATTACATTTCAAACTATTGCTGATTAATAACTGACCACACATGCTTGGCAATATTTATAGACTCCTGTCACTAAAGGAACCGGGAGAAAGTACTGTTACATGCCCTTTACCCTTCATGTTTTTACTATTATGTATACGGTATATTGACAGGCCCTGAGGATAATCCCAGTTTGTATACAATTGTATAAATTAATTTTATTGTGATATATTTTATACCATGTTACAGAAAGAAAATAGATGCAATGCCAAATGCCCTAATTCCAAATGGCGAGACCTCAAACAAACCACCTCCATCTACGGTCTTTTGTACACCTTAAAAAGAAAGACTTGTTTGGGTTAATAGGTATGTTACTGTTTGTCATCTTCAGTAATCCTATGGCATCCTTTCACTCTGCCAGCTGCTGAGACGCCGTACCACCAATGAGGAGCTGGTGAGAGGTGGACTGGCTCTGGCGGCACCCATGGACCTCAGCCTCCACGCCGACCGTTTCTATGCTTCTTGCTACGGTCGCATCCACCTTGCACAGGACCGGGCGGAGAGGCAGCAACTAGGCATGTGGAAAGGTCCTGAGCATACACATGGAGGATACCTGACAAGACTGTGGGGGAAGCTATGTAGAATGTTGCGCAGAAGTTAATAATACCAATACCAATTAAAATAACATGGAATAATATGATTTCCTGTCGAACAGACTCTTGTGATATCAAATGGTAAAGTAGTTTTACAATTCTCTGATTATACATCTTTTTAAGGGGAAAGTATAGTGTTAGTAAATCTGGAGCAACCGATTCTTTCAGGCAAAAGGCCACTGTTATTTTTGTTAATCTGGTCCTATTTCCTAGCATATTTTGGAGGAATCAAGGTGCTCTAATGTACCAAATATGTATCATCCTCTTAACTCATCAACTCTGCACAGTGCCTAACATTTTTCCTGGGAGTGTTGCTGTTTTGTCTGCTACTCACCAAGTGCCACAGTTACAGCCATATACAGTACGGTTTTCATAAACACTTTTCTTGAACAAGGTAAATTGGTGTCAGCAATTGGGATGGTTACTGATTCCTCCAAATGGTAACAAACTAAAACTACAAATCTACAACTTTTTTTTTCTCATTATATTACAGTATGTTATAGTAATTTTAATTTTACCCAGAGTGCTTTTCAAACTGTAAAGTATTAATGAATTACAAGTGAAAAAATAAGAGGGGAGCTCAAAATATTTTACCACAAGGGGTCAATTAAATAGACTTAAGAGTTGAAATGGAATAGATGTAGGGTACAGAATAAAGGTGTGCAGTATGATTAGAGAAGCAAATTTGCACTTTGACAGAGGTCTGACTGTATATTGTATTTATTGTCATATATATTCAATGAAGGCAAATGTTCACTGTACTGTTCCTGTTGTATAGTCCATTGTAGGGCTAGATCTCTCAAAACTAAGGTGCTAACTAAGAAATCTGGCTGCAACTGTTCTCTGAAGTTCCTTTGCATGTACTGAAGTTTTGAACATGTATAACATGTATTAATTGCTAGCTGGTGTAAATAAAATTTCTGTCGTCTAATAGCCTATATATATTGAACCAGAAGCTTTTAAGTTAATTGTTCACATCAAGAAAATGGAGCTGTGTTTATAATATTATAATGTTCTCCCATGTCATTGCTTAGGAGCTGCTGTAAAGTGTAGGGAGGTTAACTGCATTAATTGGACTTTGCCTAAGATATTCTTCTCCAAAAAAGTTTGGTAACTCAGCTAGGTGGGATAACACTGGTAGTGAGGTGGGTGAAGTGCTTGTGTAGCACCTCAAGAAGATTGAGGTAGTGCTTATGGATGACTTTGTACTGATGGAGGTCCTGGCATGGTGGTGGAGACTCCCTGACGGATGCTGTTGCTTCTTCTGTCATTGATGTGACCTCTCCACCTGTACCGTGCAAAGTGCCAGTACTGGGGCTCAGGATGAGGCACTTTTGGAGTGTTGACACCGTGGTGGACAAACAACGACACACCTGAAGGGACAGTGTTATAGATCAAATCCATCCCTGTCCCATATTATCCCACTCAGGGGTGTAGGGGCCAGAGGCTGGACAACTTTAGCTATGAAATATGAGAGAAGGCAACCATCACACCGCCAGTGGAGGCATGGCATGTGTGAAAAGTTCCATGGCTATACTGTACTGTATTACAGAGATGCAAACAAAGGCAAGATTAAACAATGTTAAGTCAACTTATCACAATTTCCAGTCTGGCACTAGCTTTAAAGTTACGTCTCTGCCTTCAAAAGCAAAAATGCACATGTATTTAGGTACAGTACCTCTGGGTCAAGGGGAGGGTCCAATTGGTTGCAAAAGGTGGTGAGTGTGGCAAGCCAGGTTCGGTAGTCATGACGGTGTGGGTCTGGTCGTGTGAAGTGTGGGGCAAGGCAGTGACTGAGAACACTGGCCCTGGCACCCAACACACCTGCAGCTTCTACCATGCTCCCTTTACCACTCACATTACCTATACCACAAGCAAGGGAACATTTATACATCTCCAAATGTTTATTGTTAGACTGAATCACTCGGATGAAAAACTATAAAGACATTTGGTGACCAAATATGGAAATGCTACACAGGTCATCCCCATTTACCAAATATATGCCTGCATACTAAGGTTCATTAGGAGGTTTTAATAATTTAAATACATACCCAATCCAGTTACATAAACAAGAGTTTTGAGACTGCAAACCTCTCCAAATCTAAGTAATAAAATACTGCGAGATTCTAAGGAATAAGCTACCAATATCTAGCTTATATTCTGAACACTGTAAGATCAAGTTCACACTAAAAAACAGTTACTGGATTCACATCCAGATCCACATCTTTCCAAAAATTTTATCACTTGTTGCTAGACTAACAATTTTTGTCCCTTTAATTTAGAAAATATGTAGTCATATCATGAGTTTGTGTATCCAACTGTAACCATATCAAGTCAAACCCACCCAACTTTCAAGTTGTTGGCACCGATTGTGTGGAACCTTACCTTTCACAGTGGTTGCCACTGCCTCCCCTGCTTCACCACCAATCCCATATTTCAGACCATCACTCTTCCCATTACTGTCCTCTGCATCCACCAGTTCCACTACACTGTCCCCATCCCCTCTGCAGCCCACACCACCACCACTTCCATTCCCTGAGGTACTTTCAGGGCAGGGCTGGGGTGGGGGATGGTCAATGATTTTAACACGTATCGCCCCACCTTTCCCAACTGACTTGAGTACGAGGTCTAGTGGGAGGGTTGTGTCGTTAATTCTCAGCAACTTTTGCTTCTTATCCTTTGTGAAACTGGGAGTCAAAGCTATACCAGTGGGTAGATTTGGGCTGTGTGAGACGGAGCTTACTGGTGAATCCTCTGCATGTGTGGCTGACAAAGGAGTAGACTTTGAAGGGAGGTTTGTTGAATCTTCCTCAGTGTGGTTCACTTGGATGCCATCTTCCTCAAAATTGGGGTCTTCAGAGGCAGGAGTGTGGTTCTCAAGTGTGGAGCTTGGTAGAGTATTGGCTGAGGCAGGGAGGGATATGGGATGGACAGTGGGGAGGCGTCTGCGGTCCCCCCCGGCAGCACACACAAGAAGGGTAGTGTGGTGGGGCCTGCTGATGTGAAGATGCTGCACCGTTTCCTGGTGTGTCCGTCGGTGGCTCTGTACAGGGGAGAGGAAGTCAGGCACACTTAAAACTGTGGTGTTCTACTTTCTCCATCTAGATTCTATTCAGTGTACAAGCCTGAAACTGGATTCCCCTAGTCAGAGCACTCATGCAAAGGTGGCTAATTCCCATGCCCCTATTTTGTGTTACAAGGGGAAACTATGGGCTTTTTCTCCTGACACAAACTGGACTAACTTTAACCTAACTCACCTCCAAGAGCTTCAACTTGGGGAAGACAGCTGGACAGAGGATACACCTCCATTGCTGAGTGCCCGCATGAGCTCTGAGGTGTGCCTGTAGGTTGTGCCGCATCTTGAATCCCTGCCCACACTCAGGACACGGGTGGGGGCGCTCGGAGGAGTGACGCTTCCCATGGCGATTTAACTCACTTTTGCATGTGAAGCTCTTCCCACACTCCCCACATGTGTAGGGTTTCTCTCCTGGAGATGGCAATTGGTTATGCAAGGAAGCAATTTACCACTATCTTATCCAGTTCCTCTACCCTCACTTTCAACCCAATATAATTCACATTTGATTTTTCAGTGCCAACATGGCAAAATCGTTATTACAGTTTTAAAGTATCTGTAGGCTACTTGATATTACACACCAGAATATGGATGTAGGAATCTCCTATGTTGAATATTTTCCTGAGAGTGAAGCATCCATAAATTCTGGGTAAGTTTTTAATTTAATATAATGATTCTATACTGTACTGTACTGTTCTCTCTTCATAATGACATAGAGCATGATAAATGCATCATTTAACCATACTGTATTCAAGTACAGTACAGTATCTGACCACACGACAAAATACTTTAATGTGGGCTGGGCTGGAAAAACCTGAGGGTAACCCATTCTCTCACCTGTGTGTTTGCGCATGTGTCGCCGGAGGTACTCATTTTGCTTGAAGGTGCGGGTACAAATGGAGCAAGTGTAGAGGCGGTCTGGCCGGGTCTGGTGTGTTAACAGGTGACGAAGATGCACACTCAGCTGACGACTCTCTAGGCCACACTCTTCACACCTGTACAAACAACACACAATGGTAATGACAGCAGTAACTGATAACAATATATAAATACTGTACTATTAAAACACACAATTGTATGATGAATGCAATAACAGTCACACAAACAACTTATCTGCAAACTTTTGTCAGGTAATGAAAATGCATGGACACAGGCACTCATCCCAATTAACTCCTTCAAGGAGTTAATGAAAAAAATAATACAGGATCCCAATCTCTCCCAAAATGTTATCACTTGTAGCCAGGCCAGAGGGCCCATATCTGGTAAAAAGTTTGCAAAAATCTACACAACACTCTATAAGATACTGCTTGGAGACAAACAAATAATGTAGTTCAAACCCAAATCAAAATCTCCTGGCTCAGGTACCCAGAGTGCCTAAACAATACATGAATGAAGGAAATGTCTGGGTTAACTAATGGTGGTGATCAGTTCAGACACTATAGTACACAGAGTCATCGTACAGTCAGCATCATTATCTAGCCTGTAACTCGACTTGTATATGGTTAACTTACCGATGTGGGCGGTTGTTGGTGTGAATGTTGACATGTTCAGAGAGAGCAGACTGGCTTGAAAGACCCTTGCCACATTCTGAGCACATGAACGGCTTTTCTCCTGAGTGCAAAAGGACAATTCTATACAGTTTTTTATGGCAGAGATAAGGCAATAATAAGCAAAACATCTAACTCGTTTTACCTTTCAATCCACACAGTAAGGTGAGTTAAGAAATGAAGTGCAGAGATGTGGGATAATTTGTGATAGATCAGCTAGATCATACCCTTAATATCTCATAGCTGCAACATAATATTCGCAGTTGTGATGCATATGTAATGTAATGTTTGTAAAGGTTTTAGTACCTTGTGGAGTTATGCCAGAGAAAACATAACATACTTACAAAATAAAACTCACCACTGTGTTTTCCAGCATGACGCAGGAGTGCCACCCTGCTGCGGTACCTGGCCTTACACTCCCGGCACTTGTAGGGCTGGGAAAGAAGGAGCTTGTCATCCGTGTTACCCAGTCCGTGTCCCTCCTGTTTGGCCCCATCCTTCTCTTTGTTGTTGTCCGGCTGCTGCTGCTCCTGCTTCCCCTCTTCCACATCCCGGTTTCCTCCAGCTGCCCCGGCAGCAGATCTTTTCTCAGTCTCCCCAGCAGTGAGAAAGTCAGTTAGGGTGCCAGGGGGACGCACACTTCTCCTTGGACGTTCCATCACATACCCTCACCAATACTCAAGCTGAAGCAAATATTCTTCTTATCATATCTGAATGAAATCCTGAATTGCTGTGTATATAGTGTGTACAGTAATATTTTAATTATCCTAATACAGTACAACAATTTCTACCTATACTGTATTACCAAAATAAACTGCATGATGTGTGATAGTACCTTACTAATTATAAAATCAGATAATTATGTAAAGTATGGATGGTGTACGGTTGAATTTGGAATAATCTAGTTCTAATGTTTGATATTGATACTTACTGGAAATTGGAAAACCCAAATCAGGTTCTGCTAAAACTTGGCTTAATTAAGTTAGGCTACCTTATTAATTTTCTCTCTATATAATTATATGGATAGTCATTAATACAAAATCAATGCCAAATTTGTTAAACAAAGAGTCCCCCTCCCACTCAAATTTCCCAATAATTCTAGGCTCTCCACTAACACGGTATGAAGGAGGGGGGGGGGGGGCTATATCGGATGGGAGGAATTTGTGATGAAAATATCAAGGAAAACTGGGTTTTACTGGTCCATTATGGTGGAATTAGTAAACTTTACCACACCCACAGAAAAGAAAGTTACCTGCTAATTTTGGTATTTATCTAGACTATTGCCATTTTGTAGCAGTGTTACCAGATCCAGCTAAGTCCCAGTATTTTGCCCTGGTCACGTTTCGGTACTTTACCACGGTTATTTCCCAGTAGTTTGCCCAGGTTAGGTCCCAGTAGTCTGCTGCGGTCTAGGTTAGGAATGGTCATGTGGTCAGGCTAATTTCAAAATGCCCCATTTGAATATACCTTACCTATGAAATTTCCGAAGAAAAGTTTCTTAGAATGATATAAATTAGTGGGTACAGATGGTAAAAAAAACTTTGTAATACAAAACGGCAATAGAATAGATATTTACCCTAATTTTATTCATTTCATCCCAGGTGCTTCCCCTTTCTATAAACTATCCCACAGAAAGGAGAAGGATTGAGGAAAACCAAGGGTTAAACACTATAAAACGCATTACAATAGATAAAATTACCCTTACCATCATCTGATTGAACTGGTATCTGGATATTGGCAGATTATTGGGACCTGCCAAATCATTGCTATGTGTCTGCCATCCAATACTGTACTACTGTATTATATGTCACAAGTTACAGATCAGCAGTTCTCATTATTATTATGATATCATCCGACTTTGCTAAGAATGTAAAGCACACTGTCGTTCGAATCTTCCTGAGTGTGGACTTTTCATAATATAATATAATAGAATAGAAATATTTGCTACGAAGTATGAACATGCGGAATGTACGTATTTTCAACGGCGTATTTGTTTACATCTACCAGAAGGTAAATTGACATTCCCAGGATCTTGCAGGATAAAATATTTAGCCAACTCCTGCTGACTAATAAACTTAGGACTATAATTATAATCGACCAGTCTTTTTAGTTTGACCATATATTAAGTCTAAATTTCCTTGTGAGATGCTTAGATTACTTCCAAACTATCTCAAGAGTCAAGAAATATATTATTACCTCTAACCTGCTTTAAATGGGGGCGAGATTATGCTAATCCGATGTAATTACCTAAAAATAGAAAATCCTGTTTGAGGCAATCAGAAGAAGTGGAATATGGGATTGAGAAGGGCCTTCGTGAAAGCTCTCGCTGTGTAGTCCTTGATAGCAGCTGGACAGGTACTGGGAAATAAGAGCATGTATGCACAATGTGGTCGGGTAATGCTGGTTGTTTCTTGCCGGGAGAGGACACATTACATTGATTGGCAGCTAGGGCTCCAGGCCTCCAACAGAGGCGGCGAGGCGGCTGGTTGGTCGTAGGGTATAGATCAAGGCACAGGCCTCAAGGTCTCGTCTGCCGATGGTTACTGAGTCCATTTTGTTGACAGCTTGTAGCCGTTAATTGTTCTAGGCGAACCACTGAACAAATGCTGGTCTGAGGCTAATCTAGAAGATGAAAATGAGTTCTATCGGAACATATTGTGGACAAGCTATACATTTTTGGCTCAGGATACAAATACTTCAGTTCAAAAAAGTTTCCCTGGTTCATTCATTAGGTTAGCAGAGTTCATTAATTTGGTTTGGCTCGGATCGGATTGAGTGATTGTCGGCCCACCTGTGGCAAGTCGTGTCTGTAAAATATAATTCCTCGTCTCTGCCACATCACTGTTTAGTGTTTATAGCAGATAAAGTTGTATTCTTATCACTCGGAACAAAGAGAATTGTGGAGGGTGGGCGGATTGGTGATAGGTACAAGGGAATTGAACTTGTCTTCCAACCTTTGTGTGTTATCTGTGATGTTATCTGGCACGTGTACCGTCTTTTGTTGCCTCAGATTGTCACGCCCCCTACCACAGCAATCTCTTTCTCCCGAACACCTCCACCAACCAGAAGGGGTGGAGGCACAGTTATCTCCCGAGTTGATTATGATCCCTGTGAGGATGGAGGCGTATTGGAGACAACTAAATCCTCCAAACTGTGTTTCTTGTCAAAGTTTGGAGGCACAGTTGTCTCCAGTTCACCATTAATTAACTTTCCTGAATGATCGTGAATGATATTGTTGAACTATTTTCCTGTTCTCATTAACTTATTCATTTTTCATATCTAAAAGTTTATTGAAATAGTATGATTGTAATACAGTATTTGTTTGGCCGATTCCAGTATCATTCAGATATTTATGACTATAATACTGTAAGAGAATGAGTTGTCAAATATGCTTGCAATGAAGGGAGAGCAATTTTATTTTTGTAATCGAATGGAAACAGCAAGAATACACTATACAGTATATAAGGTGGACGCGAGACATAATTATCTGCTGTTGAGTATATAATTAATACATCTTTGTCTCCTCACCCCCCTGAAATCTCTACCTTTGTGGCTTTATCAGTAACAATGAGAGCGGGAGTTGACCTCGGGGGATGGAAGATGTCAAATGGCTCCTTATCACTGCAGAGATTCACCCTGCTATACAATGGACACTTGACTCTATCATCTGTGGCCGCCCCCAAAGACCTGCTGCTTCAAACAAACACGCACACCATTACATTACGATACACACAGGACGTAAGGTGTACTATATCACCAGCCACTCACTTTGTCACGTACACGCCTCGCAAGTTGTGCTTATTTGGTTCACACGTGATTGATGGTGGAAGTCTTGTCACATCTTGGTATACGAACATTGTCCACAACAACTTCAGAAATTTGTCAGTGGATGCAACCAAGTTCTCGTGCTGTTATTATACTCCTCACCTTACTTGTATCATGGAACTACACTCTCGCCCATTGTCCCGGTGTAAAGAAACTAATTCCTCAGGGTTTAATACCGAGGAAGACTCTGGGTACCACTCTGACAGTTCCGTGGCCGGAGACCTCTGGCGCAGCACTAAAACGTCAAACATAGAACCTGAGGTGTCTCTCAAGAATGAAGTGACAAAGGACTCAATGAATGGAGGGCGACAGGAGGTCTCCGAGGACATAAAAATTTCAATCAATATTGAAGGAAAAAGTGAATGGTCAGGTATCAATATACAAAACACGAAAGTCCCAAAAGAAACTCAACCCAACAACCCCTTTATGACCAAGGGACAACACGGGGACCTGTGGTGCTGCACGAATGGTCATTTCAGGGTTCTTTCAGGGCCATTCAGTGAGTTTGAATCCAATTGTAGCTGTACTTCACGTACCCTGGTGGACTGGAACACCCGTCCTGTGTGGAGTAGCCTTCATCTCAGACATCAGTACAAGATTCGTGAAGTAACACATCTCAGCCCTTACAGAACACGGCCACGAGTCTTTCCTGCTCCTCTTGTCCATCATTACCGTCATTTAAATCAAGTTGAGCCTATACCAACTTCTTATAACAACTGTCATCCAAGGATAGTGTCCACACTAGCATTCCCAAGTAGAGAGTCAACACATAACGTCTACCTTCGTCATCATACAAGTCGGGAATCCACACCTGTTGTCCATAATATCCTGCCACAGTGCCACCGTAGTGATGACCTATATATACAGGGAAAGGAAGAGACACACACTGGCACTTCCGTCAACATTAAACAGGAAGCATCGGAAGCCTCACAACATTCAGAGGGTGAGTGCCCCTTCCCCTTGTTTTTTACAGTTACGTATTGGTAAGTTATGCTAGAGGATCAAATACTCATATGATCTCAAATGAAGATCTCAACATTAATGCAAAATTTGCATCTTCGGGAATCCATATACTATAAACTGTTGCCCTGTTTTCATCTATGTTGTCTTTCCAGTAAGTAAAATACTCTTAGTGAAAGTGGGTATACATGTATGTTCACAGTGTCAGAGGCGAGACCATACATGTGTGAGGAGGCCGAATGTGGCCGTACATTCTGCAGAAACGAGGAACTTACCCGACACCTCAGGATACACTCAGGACACAGGCCCTTCAAATGTCAGGTGTGTACAAGAAACCATCATTAGGAAGGGATGTTGTTGAGTGGTTAGTGCACGTAACCTAAGGGTCGGGCCATCGAATCCTTTCAGATATGAGGGGCTGAAAATATTATTTTTCCAATTGAAGTTCAGGCGCTAACCTTAAGACTACCGAACGTCGTAAAACAACCTCGGAGGTACTGTACCATAACAGCCACAGTATTTTGAGATATACCCTCACATCCATTTCTCCGTGGCTGGGTACCAGTTTGGTAGTCGTGACGTGTTTGTGTGTTGTGTAACAGGCTTCATGAATCCTGTGTTCGGTGTTGGAACATAAAAACAAAAGTCACTTAGGATAAAATTCGAGGGTTACTGCTTCCTTCAAGGCAGCTCCCATAACTATAAAATTGAAGTGGTCTGTTTTCCGGCATAGTTTGGATGAATTTCTAGCCTTTCATTTCTGTTAAAAGAACGACAAACTAATAATCCTAAAATGACTTATTAGTCCTGATGACGAGACGTTTTGCAATGACCACCCACCACTGAAAAAATAATAATAGTGCTCTCCCTTTCAGGAATGTGGACGAGGGTTCGTGAGGCGTGACCACCTGACGAAGCACCTACGGACACACCTGCCAAGCCATGCCAAACGCACCTATACCTGTCCTCTCCATGCTTGTCCTCACAGGTACAGTTATATTATGATGAACATGTCTGTAAACAACACCTTCCTCGCCTCCATGCTGATATTCTAAAAGTACGGTAGTTATGTTTACACGTCCGTCATATGTATTCAATCAAATGTATGTACTGTATACCAAGGCCAAGAGATATACCTTGCTGTACACACTACTCCTCTCCATGCCTGTACTCACGGGTTGTGTGTACAAGTCCATCAGATGTCCTGTACAATAAAAGCTAAAAGTTATGACCTTATGTTCTGTACAATAAAAGCTAAAAGTTGTGACCATATGTGTGTGTGTGTGTGCGTGTGTTTACCATCTATATATAGTTTCTCATGTCACTGTCATTGTCATCTGTCTGTAGATACACTCGCTCTGACGCCCTGACGCGACACATGTGGACTGCCCACCACATCCGCGCCCGCCAGCCTCCACGCCACCACAACACCCGTTCCCGCACCACCACGCCCTGTACCTCTTCCTCACCTCGAACCACCACGCCCATGACCACACCTGTTGTCTCTCAATCATCTTTACGCCCTCCCTTCTGCCCTTCAGTTGATCAAAAAAAAATTCCTGTCCTCACTGACTCATCCCCGACACCTTCTGATTTTTCTTCCTCACACACTGACTCATCTCCCAAACCCACTGACTCATCTCCCGAACCCAGTAATTCTTCTCCTGACCCCACTGACTCATTGTACTCACCCAGACAGTCTCCTCCTCTGCAGCTTCACCCTTCCTCACCCACATCCTTTCACTCATGGCCTGATTCATGTTTGTCTTCTATACATCCCTACTCTCCCCTTCATTCCCACTCACTCTCTCACTCTCCCCTTCATTCCCACTCATCCTCTCACTCTCCCCTTCACTCCACCTGACATTCCTACTCTCCCCTTCATTCTCCCTTACCGTATCACTCTCCCCTTCATGCCACTTCACCCTCCCACTCTCCCCTTCATTCCTCTTCACACCCAAACACCCACATCCAGCCCCCCACTGGAATGACACACACACACACACACACACACACACACACACACAGATTAAACCAACTAAACTTAAATAAGGTCTTTTCCCACCGTGCACAGCTTGGAGCAACAACAAGTTCTAGTCTCCAATTCACCAACATAATCAAACCCAACAACACTATCTGGTTTTCTGTCTTATTGTTCCATCCCTGGCCAATATGTTATTCGGTTATGATTAATGTTTAGTTCATTATTTTAGGCTCGTCGCTTTAATAAACACCTGTGTATAATTATTTCTTCACACTTTCATTTATCAATCAATTAAAAAATATCCAACTATATATTATATTTGGTCCAACTGTTATTATTAATTAAGACTCTGATTGTCAGCTTAATTTTTCACCAATGTATTCTCAATTTTCGACAATCTCCACACGATTTCATGATGCCACAGAAAAACTACAGTACATATATATATACATTAATAGTTGAGCTTCTTGGTGTGATATCGGTGCTTGAAGGGTTGTGCGTGTGTGTGTGTGTGTGTGTGTGACTCAGGGTATAGACACAAAAGTGGACACTACGCCTCGCTCTATCTTTAGCACCTGCCTACACCACCAACCACAGGCTTTCTAGAACACAGTCAACGAGCCAATGTGTGTGGGAGTGTGTGTGTGTGTGTGTGTAGGGGGGGGGGAGCGGAAGAGATGTTCATAATGTGGGAGGCGTGAATATCTGAGTAACAACAACAACAACAGCAAAACAATAATAATAATAATAATAATAATAATAATAATAATAATAACCTTCATACTAACACTAATAAAATGTTTATTACTGTATAATGCAGCCGTGATCTGAAAATACGCAAACTAAAGTGTTTGGTACATAATGCTAAGTAAATTGTGGCATGCATACATAATAATAATAAAGTAATAATTGTGTTTGCCTGTCTAAATGAGAAGCAAAAGTGTTCGGAGATCCCAAACCTCTGCCAAGGCTGAGCATTTACCACAAATGTTTGAAAAGTCTACGGATACTGTCACCGACATTTTACCTTCATTATTTTATAAGGCAAGAAGCATTTAAGCTGATTATTCAAGTTGAAGGCACATGGAAAGTCGTCCCCTACATCAGAGAGAGAGAGAGAGAGAGAGAGAGAGAGAGAGATGTGGATGTCGTCTCAGTAAGTGTGTGGGTGAGACCCAGGAATGATGTCCCAGGGTTGGCTACTTGTCCACGACACTATGGTCTAATTTCAGTCCCCGCTGGTCATGGCTTTCCCTGAACCCATTACGTCGTTCATGACATCACGTGCCCTGTCTAGGAATTCTCCAATGTTGCCAAGTACCTATTTTAGTTGACGGCCAAGTGATCCATTTAATACACTATAGCCCTATGAAGAAAACTTACTAAATTTCATATTACAAGGTCAATTAAAAAGTTATTGCCCTTCAGAGATAAATCCAAATGCAGAGGGATAACCAAAATGTATTGTAAATTAAAATTTGCTTAGTGTGTGTGTGTGTGTGAAGGTTCGTGGGGTTACGATGAGTCAGCTTCCAGTCTGCCTCCATTTGTAGTGAACGGATGGACACGTCACACTTTCCCCATACAACCATACACACTGGGAGTAGTTCACCAGACTCGTGTTGAAGGTCACACACACATTACACAAACACCCACGACACTTGGACGGCAATAGATCCTTCCAAACTTCATTCAGAATAAGGCAATACTTTGGTAAGACTTATGGATGGGATATTTGTTTTTTTAGCATCGTTTGGAGGAATCACAATCCTCCCTTCTCCCCTTCTCATTTTGCTGACAACTAACAAGTTACCCTTAATATTCATATGATAACAAAAAACTTCTGAATTTTTCTCTGACTAACGCTAGATGATTTAATTGCCGTACAGTCTTAATTAATGATGGCTATAGATTAAAAATAATTAAAAACCACGTAATATTTCATAAAGATAGTGAGCGTGAAGTGAAGTAATGAAGAGAGATCATCATTACATGCCTGGGTTGTGTGATGGAGGAGTTCCGGAGAGATAAATAATAATGATGACCTCCCAGACTTCAAACATTCGGGCTCCACCTGACCAAATATTTAGAGACAACAGAAAATACCCATATATTAAGTATTTTAGTAGCCTGCATGTTCTTGGGTATATACTTTCAGACAGGGGTGTACTGTATTGACTATAATACCCCTTGTTCTCATAAGATAGAAATAAATTACAGGCTATAATTATTTATTACTCCAAACTATGCCACAAACACCACATCCCCTTCTCGTATTCTGAGGCAGTTTGTTTCTTGGCAAAGATTGGAGAAATCAGTGTCCCTAAAGAAAGAAGGAATAAAAAACTTTCAAGGCCGCATTACTAAATCCTATAGTGACTAATAAGATCTTCTATTAAGGCTAACCCAGGGTGATTTTAGTTAGCTAAGGGAAAACCACTGGCATTCAAAGAGTGACGTTAATATCGTTGTCAATTCTGCTACTTGCTTCCCCCTTTCTCGGTAACCTAAACATAGTAACAGCTGCAGCAGAGTCACGTCCAGAATTTCCTATACCCTCTTGATCCTTCTTTTAACACTGAAGGGACCCTGTGATGTAGTCAGATAATTGGAGGTAAATGAGTCCTTCAAATATTGCCACAAAACACCACTTATATGGAAGGAGTTTGTTTCGTGGCACGGGCAGGAGGAATCAGAAGCCTCCAATTCTCATATAAGATCACAGGGTCTTTAAGGGGCCATCTGTTGTGGACAAATTGAGAGACACTGATTCTACTAAACGGATCCCTTGTACTCGTATTATAATGAAGTAGTTTGTTTCCTGGCTACATAACTTGAGGAATAATAGTAGTCCTTCTCTCTCACAGTGTGTATGTAACCTTGACTAGTACTACACACACATACACACACACACTTAATCAATCAACCAAGCAAAACAAAACAAATAAATAAATACATTAACGAAGACGAATGCCTTCTCGTATGTCACAGAATCATTAATCCTTTCTCTCTCTCTCTCTCTCTCTCTCTCTCTCTCTCTCTCTCTCTCTCTCTCTCTCTCTCTCTCTCTCTCTCTCTCTCAGATGTTCGATAAGGTTAAGACGCGTTAAGGGAAGAATATATATGTCAAAATGTTGAGGACGTACCGAAGCCTACTGAACAGCGAAACCCTAAATTGTTTACACATCTACACAGACCACTTATATTGAGCCATACAGTAGTCATAGTAATCGTCAAACACCTTGCTTCTCTATATATTAATTTTATTATTTCTTTGGTTGATTTTTTTTAAGGGGCTTTAATTCTATTGCTTGAAATAGTTTGGAGGAATCAGTTGCTCCAGATACTGTATAGCCTACTATCCAGCAGCAGGTTAAACTCGACACCCAAACACCGTGATAATAATAAAAGATCAGAGCAGAGCAGAGAGAGGGAAGATGTCTGAGGAATACATACATCTGGCCGGAAATACTAGTTTACCGTCGTGTCTCTGAAATTAGCCCCTGACATGAGGAAGTTACCAGCAGGCCAAGGAATGAAGTTTATTTGGACCAGAGACGCGCAGGTCCTACACGGTGGTGACTGTATACGCTACGCTACATATACAAGAATTATCTGCCATACACGAGGAATAAGTTAACAGTTTTACAAAGGATTATAGTGGAGGTGAGGATCATAATAATTCATACAACACTTATATTATACCTATAACAAACAGCTCATGTCTTAGAAAGTATGTTTGAACTAACGCCAGACGATTTAACATGCTACATGAAAAGCCTTCCTCCCGTCGTCCAAATGTTACATATCATCCCGTACATTTCAGCGGTAAATGCCGACACTGTCAGTCTGTCAGTCGCTACTCCAAGACGACGGTGTAGATTTCCTGATGAAGTGAGTGCATCTTTGTGGCTTCAAGACCTGAGCACGTGTGGGGGGGGGGGAGTCAGAGGGAGGGGAGGGGGGGGTGAATGCCTCCTCGTCTCTCGTTTTTTAATCAAGGTATACATATGGGGAGTAAGAGGGAGGGTTGTTGGGAAAGGCATAGTGAGTGAAAAGGAAATTATAGTGACAGGGCATACAGAGGAAGGTAGCGTAACCATCTTGATCAGTCTTTATTATTATTATTATTGTTATTATTATTATTATTATATATTATTATTATTATTACTTTTTTTGTGGGACTTTATTTGACACATTATGCATCATCGTCTCCCCTCACTCTACACGTCATGCCACACATCAGCTCAAAACACTCTTGCTACTGCCTCCTAAAACACGTCATGCCACACATCAGCTCAACACACTCTTGCTACTGCCTCCTAAAACACGTCATGCCACACATCAGCTCAACACACTCTTGCTACTGCCTCCTAAAACAAAGATGGTGTTTGATTCGATAGCCTAATGCTCCTCGTTACCACTTATAAAACTTTTTAGATAAACAAATATTCGGGTCAAGAGGAGATCTTATCGTCTTTATCCTTGATGTGTGTCTATCGTTTTAGTGTGCATGGCAGGCTGTCCGAACCTCTTAAAATAATCTACTGTTATCCTGAGTGTATGTCATTTCAGTGTGACGGTCTGTCGAAAAAGTGTGTTATGTCGAGTTTGTTAATGTGAAATAATGTCGATAAAAAAATCTCATAGCCCGAATGCAATAAATAACGCATTTCAGGTCAAGTAGGTTTGTTTTTTGACTTGAAATGTTTAGCGTTGGTGTTAGTTCAAGCAAGAAGTCTAAGGGTTGATGCCACAGTGTCTTTGGTTTGTTATGATCGTCCCCAACCAACCACACTTGTCAGTCTTAATTATATCCAACAAACTCAGTATTCTTCCATATCCACAAAATCTGTTAGGTTCTATTATTACGATAGTTTCATAGTGGAGTCATGAAATTCATCAAATAACTCACTCATGAGACATTTACACATTCAGTTTCTTTCTTAATTAATGATGATCATGTCTGTGTGTATAATGTGACTGACAGATGAAAGCTGGAATAAACACAGGTAAATATTTCCTTACGTTGTCGTGTGCATTCCTTCATTGGCGAGACATTCATACAGAGAGGTATTTCAGTGTGTGTGGGGGGTGGGGGGTGAGGGGGGGGGTGAATGATGCGTATATACAAACTCATATGGTTTTACAAGACTGTGTGGTGTAGCCAAATATGAGAGATGACGTATGTGTCTATGTGTATATGTGTGACCCGGATGAATTTTAACGTTTATAACAAATCAGTGAATATTTGCCAACCTTCGTGTTTCCTGTGAGTGTGTGTGTGCGTGTGCGTGTATGAGTGTGTGTGTGTGTGTGTGTGTAATCCCTAAACACAGAGCGGAAACCACAATATACTACGGTACTTTCCTACCTATCATCCCAAGTTCATACGGTACTACATGTACTACTATAATAGTACAGCAGGTGTGTTTACTGTACGGTATAGTATTATTAATAATACTGTTATCTCATTATGTGTTGTGAAATTATTAGATTCCTTATGTCAAAAGTATTAATGTATTAATATTCTGTCATTCATAAGTATTTGAACAACAGCAGGGTCTGTACAAATTACGAAGATGTGAGCGTCACTTATTATGAATTAGGTCCTAATTAAGAGACATCTTAAGCTGCTACAGTATATCAATTATTGGACTTATTATAATGATTTACTCTAAGTGAGGTTAAAGTCATGGTGGTAGGATTGTTGATATGCAACAAGTATGTCTGGCTGGAAGTTATATATGTGACTGAAACTCAGCGTAGAAATATATGTAGTGTTAAAATGGCATGGTGCATCTCCGAGCCACGAAGATTGGGACTTTGGGAGGAAGGGAAGGGGGGGGGATGAGGGAGTGATGCTGGCAGTGCCCCGGCAGCCCCACACTACTCGTATCCCAGACAAACTCAGCGGCTCTCACGTTCAGTCAGTCAGTATTCAGCTGTCGGGAGGTTTGGAGAGTGTTGCTGTCGCTCTGCTTACTTTTTTTTAAGCGCTTACTTTTTTTTGCGTGTGCGTGATAGCAAATTATTATATTACTAGTGATTAATATATTGCGAAACAAGTATTACCTTCCGACAAGACACCAGAAGTTGAAGTTATACACTGGAGTTCTAACCTTCTCACTCCCCGGCATCTCAGCAAGTTTGGGCAAAGATAAGAGGTACGTTCAAGATGAAACGTTTGCAAATAAACACGAGGCCATTAAAATATTCCTTTCAGGGAGGTAAGTAGATTCTCACGCTATGATGAGGAATGTGTGATGAAGGAAGGTACTGTACAGCTTATTGATATCATTTCTTATCAGGGTTATATATTATATCTGAAAAAAAAAAAAGGTTGTATCTTATCTACAAGTAGTTCAGTTAATTGGTCATAGATTATATATTACTAAATCTTGTTCTCATATTGTTCGTTTATTTAATTGGTAGTAGATTAGTGGATGTTTTCATGACTATTGATAGACTTACTGTTTTCTCATCATTTGGTGAATGGTACCAAATTCTCGCTGTTTGACAAGTTGAATGTGATTATGTGTTGACATAATAACAAAATAATGGAACACTTGTGTAATGTTATACATTTTTTTAATACAAGTTAAAATGTTGAACTGGATATATGAGTGTAGGAGCGTGTAAATGCATAAACGTGTGTATATATATTACATGGGATGAGTATGTCTGTAGGCACATGACTAGAATATTCTGTCTCGAGATATGATTACAGTATGGTACAGCTGACTCCAAAAAATTCGAGACACTACCTGCTTGAATCTAGCAGGGAGTGTCTCGAAATTTTTGGAGGCAACTGTACATTCACTCGCTTGCTTTCCCTGAAACTGAAGCCTTTGTAGTATCACACAAACACAACTTGTAATCTTATTAAATCAATTTCTAAGAGTCAGGATACTGAGAAAGCTATACCGTATTACTATATATGTATTTCTTTTTTACAATGTTACCTTATTTTGTAACTGCTGGCAGGTACTTGGATGTGGAGTAAATCTAACACCGTATAGTCTGACACATACGCAACGATAATCCAACCAACAGCTAGGTCACCTTTAATTTTGTTAATCTGGTTCAGTTTCCTTGCAAACTTTGGAGTAATCAAGGTGCTCCATGGTACCAAAAGTGTATTATCTGTATTTCCTTAATAACTTTAGTACCACAGCCCGTTGGTCTTGTGTCACCATTTCCACCGACCCGGGTTTGAACTCGTCAATGAACGCAAATAAACTTTATGAGGAGGTACCGTAGCATCTTATTATTATCTTAATGGTCTACATGGTCTGTATGTCCCTATAAGTCTGAAATGCATATACACCAAAAGTGATGGATAATTTATGCTGTGTAGGCCTATAGATGTAATTTTCATATCTGTCAAGTATATCCGTACCTCTCTTCGTATGGCCTACGGTAATCCCTTCTGTCAGCAGGATTATCACATCTAGCCCTCCCTTAAATATCCTTCCTTTACGCTTTCTAATTGCCTTCAATCCTTGCTTGACGTCCCACGATTTTAGTCTGGTACGGTAGTTTAAATTATATATATTCTTGCCTTAACTTCCATGCTTTTCTCTCATTTCCTTATACACCTTCTTCTTCTTCTTTAGTGTGTGTAGTATGAGGAGAGAAGCACACCATATGGTAAGGAAAAGTAGAAGGTATACCCTGCTGTCTTATCGTCTAGTAGATCCGTGTCTTATCTCCTTCAAAAATATCTTTAACTACCGGTAAGAACCAACCTTCTAAAGAACTCATTAATGACAGTGAGGAATTTGATGATATGTTGGTAGTGGTACATACCTTCTGCTCACTGTGTTATTTACCTATATACAGTATAACCTAACAAAGGGATGTGAAAATAAATGTTGAACTGCAGGCGTTGTACCGTATATACCCTATCATAGCAAAGGATGGACAAAGGAGCAGATACCACAAGAGGACAAAGAGTAACAAAGAGAGAGGTGATAAATGGAGGAGTAAGAGTCAGGAAATTTACCTCTTTCTAGATCTGGACACTCGCCAGTTCCTTCCCCTCAGCTCTGTTTGTCAGATACTCTCCCTCCCCCTCCCCTTTTCTCTATGTCTTCTATTTTTCCTCTCTCTCCCTCTCCAACTTTCCTCTCCGTCTCCATTTCTCTCCAATTCCCGTTTCCCTCATAAGTTATCTCTTTTCCCCTTCTCTCTCCATCATCATTTCCTTGTGTTTTTTTTACTTTATTTTCTCGCTCTTGTATCCCCCAGTGGGCCCTCTTTGTCAGTCACCATCCCTTCCATATCTTCCAGTCCTCTCTGCCCTTTGCTTTTATCAGATCTTTTCATCCTATATACACCTACTTTCTCTTCTTCACCTTGACTGTTTTTTCCCTTTATTAGCCCCCATTTACCCCACCCTCTGTGATCCTTTCTATCTAATAACCCCTCCGTTTCTATACATCTTGTCCCCTTTCCCCATCTCCTTCCTCCTTCCAGGTAGGTCCCTTCCTGTCCTTGGTCCAGCTCCCCCTCCCTTTTTTCCTGTCGACTACCTTTCACTTTCTTTGAGTATATCTCCACCCGTCTTGTGGTCGCATCTCTATATGTAGTCCTTTCCTCCCCAAGACCTAGATATCCACCATAACCATCTCTATACTTTTTTTTTACACCAAGAGAAGTATGAGAGGTTTTGCAATGTGATACCTTGGCGTAAACAATCCCACTTGAAGTTGTTATATTGTTCGTAGCGTGCATCCATGGTTGTGCCCGGGGTTATGAGAACTGGTGAGAAGGAGGAATCTCGATTGATTAACATAGGGACACGTACAGCCAGACTATGTAGGTCGGAAAGGTAATAGTTAACATTAGTAAGTTACAGTAAAGCCTATTCATCAACTATATACGTCTTATGGTTGTAATGACTAGCTGAAATCTGTGTACTCCTTCCTGTATTGCATAAGTTAAGTGCAGTGCGTTCGTGTGTTTGTACAAATAACAAGTTTGTGCATTTATAAAATCAGTGGGCCATATTTTCTTGCTGCCTTAGTCAAGCTCATACACACCTCACAAGCACCAACGACATGACATAACCACCAGCAACACCACAACATAACCACCGCCGCCACCACCACCACCACCAACCTCACCACCACCAATTACAGCATCAACATGACCTCACCATGACATCACTACCACTATAACTAAGCCACCACTACCATTTCCACCACCACCACCATAAATGACATCACCATCACCTATCACAAAGAACTAGACGATGATACACACACATCTGGCTTATAAAAGAGTCTATCACGAACATCTTTCAATGGGAACTACAACTATCCCTACAGTCACCAGAGCAGGTGTGTGATTCGGAGAGGTAAGATGTTAGAGGCATGGTGAGTAGAGATGGATGAAGATGTACGAGGGAAGTGACTGCTTGAAGAGAGAGAGAGAGAGAGAGAGAGGGAGGGGGGGGAGTGAGGGTGAGAAGGAATGGAGTAGAGCGAGTGAGGTGGGTATGTGAACTGGGTATCAAGGTGGACTATCATGCTGAATTGATATGAGGTATAGATGTGTGGGTGTTGACTGACTGACAGGGTGTCCCATTCCCTTGTATTGATGGCTGATGCTGACATGGAGTTAGTGACTGTTTTCCTCTCTTTGCGTATATATAATACATTCCTTTCTCTCCTGTTTCATTACTTCTCTCATTCCTTCTTTCTATGCCACAACCTATAGTGTAATTAATGAAGAAATAATGTCTACGTACGTCTATTAATGTATGAGTATAGAGTTCGTCCCTCTGAGGAGTACCTATAGCCTATATACAACACCACAGATAACACTTCACCTTGACCTATATTAGTTAACTCATCTCTATTTTTAAAGAGCTATTTCCTAAGATACTGTATAGCGTACGGTAACAGTTTGAGGTGATCAGTAGTCTCCAGTCTCCAGTATTGTATCCTCCCAATGTGATAAGTCACTGTGGGAAAAAAATGGTTGTGTCATGACGGAGAAAGTAAATGTGTGTGTGTGTGTGTGTGTGTGTGTGTGTGTGTGTGTGTGTGTGTGTGTGTGTGTGTGTGTGTGTGTGTGTGTGTGTACGAGCATATATTATGGTGTACTGTACGTTGTTACCAGGTAGTCTCTTTGTTATGGGGATAGAGATGAGTAAGCTATTATTTTGACAAGGTGAAGAAAGTGTTTGTGTAACGTACCGGCATCGAATTATTTATATCATTACCACATCTCTTATATTGTATATTTATTGGATGATGTACTGAGAAGCCACATACCATAATGTTACCAATAAGTAGGTTATGTAAACAGCGGGAAAAAATAATCTACCTCCTACTCCAGAAACTGTACAACTATTTATTTATTCCGATTTTGTATGACATGTATGGAAGTAAGTATTAGACTTGTGGTGAAGGTGTTTGGATAGGGTGTAGATACAGTTGACCAAACACTGATATTTAGGTTAGTCTATAGGAGTGAATGGGACCGACACTTGGGCAACTATTTTCAACTCTCCCAATTTTCTTGAGAGCACCGATGTGTTAATTACGTATACCGGTAAGATATATTTCACGTGTATATAGGTAACGTATTTTTTTCAAGTAGATGCCGTTTTACTGTGTGTGTGTGTGTGTGTGTGTGTGTGTGTAAAAAGAGGGAGGAGGAGAGGGAGAGGGAGAGGGAGAGGGCTATACGAGCAGACTCTAGGGACAAGAGGGAAGGGAGAAATAGGAGTGAGGGAACAGAGAGTGAGAGAGAGAGAGAGAGAGAGAGAGAGTGAGTTGTGACGTCACTTGAATGGAGTCTTTGTGGTCTGTCTGGGGGTGTTTGGCGAAAAGATGTCTGAGTAGATTACGTTCCCTCTCTCTCTTTCTTTCTTTCTCTCTCTCACTCTCTCTCTCTCTCTTATGTACGGCCTTGTCTCTGAGTGTCTGGGGGTGACGAGAGAACATTCATCTATGATATCCACTTATCTTAGTTAATATGGACATTTATGTTTATCACGAGTAAAGCCAGACCATCTTGTTTGGGCCTATAAAGTCTGTCTGGCGTATAGGCTATAGTTTGTAATACCTATAGTATGTCTACGTAGCCTATACCTGTAACACACACACACACTGTTCACACCTGAGGCAACTCGTGCACTAACGTTGAGGACAATTATGGTCTGTGTGGTCTAGAGTATTGCCTTCCTTCTCCTAAAGGCCCTTCCTTCCCCACTCTAGGCACGCAAACCGACCCCTTCCCCCCCCACCCCCCCACCCTTTGCCCTTGTCATCCTCTTATTCCCACGATCCTATAGGCCTATATGCCCTTTCTTAGGCTAACATTCTTCATCTTTGTTTTGGTAGCCGGCTGTCATTATGATCTATTTGTATTATTATGTACGCATCAGTCTTACAAACAAACCGGTAGATAAGATATAAATTCATTCTCTCTCTCTCTCTCTCTCTTTCTCTCTCTCTCTCTCTCTCTCTCTCTCTCTCTCTCTCTCTCTCTCTCTCTCTCTCTCTCTCTCTCCTTGAAAGTCACCAGAAGCCCTCTCAGTTTACCCTAATCATGTCTACCAGATTGAGGTGATTGAGAGCAAAGGGGGACAGACAGAGTGGTTGTTGTTGTCAGTATAGTCCCGTCTAGTAGGCATCACTCACTCACTCACTCATTCACTCACTCACTCACTCATTCATTCATTCATTCACTAAGCCACTTACTTACTCACTCACGCACCTATCATGGTGCACATATTCTCTTAGACCATACACACACTCACTCATCCATACTTCAGTCTCCCACGCAAAACAAATAATTTACGAGTAGGTCATATCTATATTCCATCTCCCACATTCATCCACGTTCCTGTTCCACTCATCCACTCATCATATCAGCCTACACACATACACACACACTCTCCCACACTCTATAACCATCCATCCACCCTCACTCATTGCAAACCGCCCAGCCCGCCCGCACGCTCATTCACCCTCTCCCATCCCACCCACCCATCCACCCACACTTAAACTAACCCTTCTCTCCTGTTGCCTCTTATCATCACTCTTACCCCGTTAGTCCTTTGTTGTCTTGCCTCAGCTCATCACGACTCTCTTATCTTTTTTTTTTTTTTCAATCCCCTCAGAAACCTGCGTATAGGTTATGTGCTCTTCATACATCTCTCTCTCTCTCTCTCTCTCTCTCTCTCTCTCTCTCTCTCTCTCTCTCTCTCTCTCTCTCTCTCTCTCATTGTATATTTTGTATTTATACGAGCTCAATAAAATAAATCAAATCAAGTCAACTATCTCTCTCTCACTCTCTCTCACGTTTTTTGGCACTGCTCACTTATTTGTTTCTATGCCTCTCCTTCCTCCTGTCCATCCTTCCATAACCCGTCCTGGGCATACATTCCTTCACAGAGTTATTGTCCTTCACATTCTTTCTTCACATCCTGCCGTACACCTTTGTTCCTGACGTGTTTGTGGCCCATACCGGTACTCTCCTTCCCTATAACCATCGTCCAGTCCCAGATATTATTATTATGGTGAAAGGTTTGATGGAGATGATGATGAATGTTGTGATGTTGTGATGATATGGAATGTTTAGTATCTCTACAGTACTAGGCCTATACGATACGCTCGTTACCCCTTAGTGACAATGTCTTTCCAATCACCAGATGATATTTTTTGTTTGAGAGAATTATTATTGCAATATTATATGTCATTATTTTAACCCATACACAGCTGCTTAAGTCGTAGATAATAATTATATAGTATACCGATACACTACTTTATATAATTTTGACTCTTGCCAGACGATGTAAACATTACATAACAAGACAATCCCCGTCTTCAGAGGGTCAGTAATATAGTTCTGATATGTTACCACACCGTTTCTCTTCCCTGGGTTGGTTATTTGGTTGGCGCTTCATAAAGTTACTATAATAATGTAGTTTAGTTTGTGTGTAGGGAGCTGAAAATACAGGTAAGGATTATACGGTGATGCATACAATATTGGCAAGGAGGGCAGACTATGGGGAAATTCCTGAGGGCATGCTAAGTACGTATTTCCTACTCTACCACTAACATTATGTTCTCATAAAAACCTTTCTCCCATCTTTATCGCCTCTCGTACTCTCCTGTCTCCTTTACTGGATCAGCCTCAGTATATTTCTCCTTAATTAATGATGGTTCGTGTTTAGCTTAGTAGGGTATATTGGTTTGTACAGTTGGATACACTAATTTGTGAAGCATACATTGGTCGGTGCAACTTTGTTTTTGTATACATCATATAACGTTTGCCGGCAACTTGTGTCTAAGGCTGATATCATGAAAACTAACCGTAACTCTTCTAACCTGGTCAACGCAGAACCCTGTTATGGATAAACAACTGATTTTGACGATAGACTTTTTGAGCGAATTAGAAAAGAACACAGTAGTCAATCAGGTTTTGCTGCTTGAGGTCCGATGTACAACGATGTAAATAAAAAAACGTATAGTTATTTTCATATTTACAAAAAATCGCCATCCAACATTGAAAATGTGTGTGTACAGATGTTGCCACCGTGTGTGTGATTATCGTAATGGTCCTCTGTTGCCATTGTACAGCTTCCCTCAGTCTGGTCTGTTGTTCGTCCAGTCATTCCCACACACTTGTAGCCTCTCACGTCACGCTTCAAGTAAGTTCTTAGTCATTGTCCTTAGCTGTCTATGAAGTAATCTTGGTGTATTTGTCTTCTTACAGTCTCCTTCATTGGCTTCCTTCAGTTTAGTCCCTAACAATGTTATCGAGGTATAGGGTACGATACAGAATCACTGCATATTTATCCTAATTGTATTTACATCTGGTACAATGGCAATACTTTGATAAACTTGGTAAGCTCAGTGAAAGTTATTTGAAGCTTTGTATACTGTACACTAAGATTACACATATGTTGTGGTGTTGTGTAATTATAATTAACTTTCGAGTTGTGTGTGATTATGGTAGCTCATGCTAGGATTAATTAAGTTTGCTCTCTACTTCATTCGTTCTCCCAGCTTACTCTTCATCTATAATGGATGATCTTGTGTCACAATATGCTGAGGGTATGTATAATGTAGGCTTCATGCTAATGCTGTGAATATATCGAATGACAAGAGTAAACAACACATTTCATTGGCCAAGGACCTGTACATATGCATTAACACAAGCGAGACATGTAGTTAAAATGCGACAACATGTGCACTCACCCCCCATGTCACCCCCCATAGTACAGTCAGCAACGCGTATCGCGTACGTTAGCACCCACACTGATTTTTTTTTACACGTACTGTACACGGTCCCTTCGTAGGCTACACACACACGTCTCTTACATTTACCCATACAAGGTCCGTCCTTCATCCTGCCTTTCCACCACCAAAAAATACATCATATATCAAGCAGGAATGTTGAAATATACTGGCCTACAGATAAGATAATAATACTGTGTGTGACTATACTCCCAGGCAAACCTTCAAGGTCTCTCTTGTAGCCTATTTATATTCATATCAGAATTTACGGTATTCATCTTGCCCGTAACAGTATACATAATAATTATACATGACCCTAGATGGTAGAGAATACATATAGGGGTCTACCCAGGTATACAGAGTGGCAGCTGGTGACCATCCCTGTTAACCTTCTCTGACCCGCCTCTTAATGAAAGTCTGTCCCATCTTCACTCCAGGGACTGCTTCACTCCCTCCCCCTTCCACCCCCACTATCTGTTTTGTCTTGCCCTGCTGCACCCTGCCTCTCGTCTTCATTATCTCTTCCATTATTCTGTTCCTGTCTATCATTATTTTCTTTCCCTTTCGTATAGTTTCATTTAGTTTCATTCCTGCGGTGACGTGGGCAGTATTTAAGGGGTTTGGGCGCCCCTTCGAACGTGAGCCACTCTCTTTCACTTCAACAACTGGTCGTCTATGCTTAGCGCTCTTTTTTGTCTATACTTCTTAGTTTCCCTGCTACCCTTTCGCTTTTCCTGTTACTCCTCTTCTTTTAATTTCCTCTCTCCTCCTCCTCCTCCTCCTTTCTTCATGTCTCCTCTTTCACCCTCCTTCTTTCTTTACGTCATATATTTATACAGATTCTAGTTCAACATATTAACATAATACAATCGTGCTTAACAAAACAAATCTTTATCTAACCGTGATAATTAAGTTCTAGACATCAGCAGCAGATTTGTCTGTACATTATTTTTTTAAATATAGAATTGGAGAAGTCTGTATGACACATTGGTCCTGTAAAATTAATATAAAGTGGATGAAATATTTACATCTTCATAATTATCTACATCTTGACTAAACACGAGAACAACATTGAAATAAAGGCTCCAGTAAATAATGGTTGTGCTGCATTTCCGATACACGACACACAGACAAAACAAGAGGAAATTCCCACCAGCATCTTTCTTGTAACAGAGTAAAGTAATAGTCGTTATCTGTGTGTATCATGTGAGGGTGTACAGTCTAGAGAGAGAGAGAGAGAGAGAGAGAGAGAGAGAGAGAGAGAGGAACCTTCTGCCTGGCTATCTGTTTAATGGTACTTCATCTGTTTTCAGTAGTGTTGGGGCCAGCAGACCACCACCACCTCCCCTCTGGGACGGTGTACGAGTCTGTGTGAACCCTCACTGCTTGCTTCTATTTATTTTTATCTCGCTATCTTTCTCTTCCCACCCATTCTGCTATTCCCTTTCCTTCTTTTATTACTCACTGCTTGCTTCTCTTTCTATCTATCTTTATCTTTCTTTTTCCCCTCAATCTGGTATCTCCTTTCCTCCATTTATTACCCATTGCATGCTTTTCTCTTTTTTCATCTCACTATTTTTCTCTTCCTCTCATTCTGCCATCCCCTTTCCTTCTTTTATTACCCACTGCTCACTTCTCTTTCTATCAATCTCTATCTTTCTCTTTCCTCTCATTCTGCTATCACCTTTCCTCATTTTCATATCGTCTAATATTCGTCTTTCCCACTTCGCCAGTCACTCAACGTAATCACTATTTACTCCTCTTTTGTCAATTTTTCCCCAATAAACTAATCTTTCTCCTATCGTATACTCCTCTATTCTTCATCTTAAGTCTCGTTTTCCCTTCTCCCCTTTTTCTTTATTCGTCCTTATGATGTGTTCTTCCCCCTTCGTACTTTTCTTGTCTCCATTCCTCCGTGCACTCTCTTCCTGTCACATGTCCTCCCTCCGTCCCTCCCCTGTTCTGTTCATCCACCTTATCATCGTAAATAGTCAGCTTTACCCCACTTCCTGTTTTTCTCTCTCTCTCTCTCTCTCTCTCTCTCTCTCTCTCTCTCTCTCTCTCGACGTACAGTATTTATTGCACTTCTCCTATTTGCTAGGGTATACATTATAGGCTATGACGTGGTGAATTGAAGGCTACTGCTGCTTCCTTCAAATAGGGCCTCAGAACAGACCACTCATGTAGGCTATACATACAGATTTTGCCAGTCTGTTTCTTAATACAGTGTTGAGGAATCGAGGTGCCTCCGAGAGTATATATATATCAATGTTTTACCTTGTTATCAAACTCAGGAATTTGACCTTGCACACTTCATGATGTTTACACGCTGTCATTTGATTTCATACACACACCGATAGCAGGGAGGGGTGGAGGGGCAGGGTAGGTCATAGGGGTTTGAGGGGAGAGGAGGAGGGAAAAACACAAGGGTTTGAGGGGAGAGGGGAAGGGAAAAGCACAGGGGGTTTGAAGGGGGAGGGGAAGGGAAAAGCACAGGGGGTTTGAAGGGGGAGGGGGAAGGAAAGAGTACAGGGGGTTTGTAAGGTCATGTAGGGATTGCCTTAATAATTTCCCTACACACGATGATGCTTTTTTGTATGATTCATCGACCAGATTGATGAAATTAGGTGACTTTAAAAAATTATTCTATCGCTTTTGGCCGAGGGTTTTACTCGTGTGATTTTGAACTTATATTTATATTTTATACTTTTATACAAAGGGCCCATGACAAACTAAAGAATAATATATCAACAAACACCTAGCGATATTTCCCTAGTTTTATTTTTGATGTATAGAACTACAAACGAAACCTTGTGTGAATTTTTGCATGGTTGGTAGAATGGTGTGGGAGGCAGTCAAGGTGGCAAGGTGGAAGACGAGGGGCAGGGTGGTAGGGAAGGGAGTTGGCAAGCTGGAAGAGGTGGTGGGTGGAAAGTGGGTCTCTTCTTGGTCGTGGGAGTGAAAGGGGAGGGTGGAAGGGAGTGGCTGAGATGATTTGATGGTGTGTGTGTGTGTGTGTGTGTGGAAGAGGTGAGTGGAAGGTGGTGGGTGTCTGGGTGTTGGGAGTGAAAAAAGAAGTAGGTGGAAGGTGGGTGGGTGGTTGAGGTGGCACAGCTGGGCAGGGACGAGGCTACAGCTGCGACACTGACTCACAAATAAGGTGTCAACTTTGGCACCAATCTCAAGGACACACACACACAAACACACACACACACACACACACAGGATAGGTAAGGGTGCAGGAATGTGGAAAAGTGGAAATACGGGGGAGAAAGAGTAATGGTGGATTGGTTGAGAAAATACGGAACAGAAGATAAACAGAAATAAGTTGGATGAAAAGGAAGAGAAGAAATGGAGTAAATGGATGAAGTAGATAGACTAGGTGCATGGAGGAATAGAAGGTTGTGAATGAAACTGGAAAGGTGATGGAAAACCAGAAGGGACTTATTTTCATGACGCCCCATTGGTGAGGCAGGAGGGGGTTGGGGGTGGGGGGACTTAATTTTCTAGTACCAACGAAACAAGTGGAAATAATTGGTGGATCCAGCACGGCAGACGTATGGTAAACAAAGAACAAATTGTGAGTTTTTTTTTTTTTTTTTTTTTTTTTTTTTTTTTTTAGGTATACATAGTCAGCAGCAAATTTCCATTCCTCTTTCGTTCTAACTGAGGGGGGGGGGGGGCTGGTACCAATTCCTCCAAACATTTCTCACAAAACAGATGACGAGGCAACACTGAAGCAATGTGTTTCTTGGCTCAGTATAGTATAGCTTCCAATATGCTACCTCATCATCTTCATAAGCTCTATAATTAACATCTCAGTGCGCCATCTGTGACCGATAATGTGTACTTGTTTCCAATGATCCTGATTCAAAAGTCTGTACCATATACTGTAATTATAATCAGTTGGGTAATTATGTATAAGGATAATGGAAACTATTAATGTTTGAAGGTAAAGCTGAGGGTAATGTAGGGTAGGGTAGGGCAAGGTTAGGGGTAGGGTAGGGTAGGGTAGGGCAAGGTTAGGAGTTGGGTAGGGTGGGGTAGGGTAGTGCAAAGTTAGGGGTAGTGTGGAGTAGGGTAGGGTAGGGTACGAGAGGGGGACACGGACTGAGTTAGTGTGAAGGAATGCAAGGGGAAGCAACTAATAAAAGTGGTGGAGGGGGATGGGATTATTATGGGTAAGTATAGAGGAAATGAGTGTGACATGAGTACACACATAATGGCTCAGTAAAAGGGTAAACCAGGAAGTGTTGATTATGGTAATGAGGAAATTGGTTTTAAATACACGAGGGGAAGAAGTAAAGAAAGATAAAAAAGGTACTGATAATATAAAGAATAAGGAAATTTAATAGATAATGATAATTACTATAAATTTAAGGTTGATGAAAAGAGATGGGTGTATTGAGAAATGATTAAAGGGGAAGATTGAAAAAAATGAAATGATGAAATGAACACAGACTGGAACAAGGAATCGATGAAACCTAAAAATGAGGAATGGCAAAGAAGATAAAAGACTGGAATGAGGAAGTAAGTGAACTAAACAACAATCTGCTGGCCACCAATTCCTTCAAAGTGTGCCAAGAAAACAAACATTTATCATTCGTAGGCAACGGTCTTCATTTCCCGGTGAGTAATCTCGTTTGGTAATACAAGTTGAGGGAAACAGTATAAGCAATAGAATTCGCCAAAACCTTCTTAGTAGTAACCTCGCTAGGCCAAGGGTGGAATATATTACCAGGGAAATTGTCGATGATAAAAAAAGAGAAAGATGAAAAAAAAACACGAGAGAGAGAGAGAGAGAGAGAGAGAGAGAGAGAGAGAGAGAGAGAGAGAGAGAGAGAGAGTAAGTATGCAGAGTCAGAGAAATTGTTGATAATAATAAAAAGAGAGAGAGAGAGAGAGAGAGAGAGAGAGAGAGAGAGAGAGAGAGAGAGAGAGAGAGAGAGAGAGAGAGAGAGAGTAAGTATGCAAATATGCAGAGTCAGTTTCCGCCTGGCATATTTTGAAGGAATCACACTATAGTCCCACCCGTTCACCCGATGGTAGTGATAAAGGAACAGGTGTGTGTAGCCTAAGGTGTAATGGTAAGGAAGGAATGAGGAAGCAGAGAGAAATGAGGACTGATAATGAGTGAGTGAGTGAAATGAATGGTGAGGAACGGAAAGAATGCGGATGTAAGGCAGGTGGAATGGGTTAAAGAGAAAAGTGAGAGAAATATGAAAGAAAAAAGAAAGGAGAAAATGAGGGAAGGAAATAAGGAAAAATGAATATATGAAGGAAGGAAGGAAGGGATAAAATAAGAATGGAAGGATGGAATAAGAGAAGGAAGGAACTATTGAATTAATTAAAGAAAGAAGGAAGGAAAGTAAAAGATGAATGGAAGGAAAGAAGGAAGGAAGGAAGGGTGCGAGGCGAGAAAAATAATTATGAGTGAGTGAATGAAAGGCCAGGAATTCTGACGAGTGAGTAGCCCAACCAAGCCAAGCCAAGTGAGTGAGTGAGTGAAAGATTCTGTGAGTGGAGCGAGTGAGTGAGTGTAAGTTTGCGAGTGGAGCGAGTGAGTGTAAGAGTCTGTGAGTGGAGCGAGCGAGTGAGTGAGTGAGTGTAAGTTTGCGAGTGGAGAGAGTGAGTAACGAAAAAGTAAGAATAGAGCGAGTTCTGGTATGAGGAAAAGAGTGAGATATTGTAAGTGAATAGGTTGAGGAAACAGTGGTAAAAATTGAGTGAGTGAGTGAGTGAGTAAGAGATAGGTAAAGCATGAGGAAAGAGTGTATTAAAATAAAAGCTGGTTGGTCTGGGAATGAATCAGAGGTGAATGTAAGTGAATAGTAGACAATGGAGGGATGAACAATTGTGAGTGAATGAGTTGAGTAAAAATGAGTAAATAGTATATGAAAATAAGAATTGGTATAGGGAATGAATTAAGATGAAAATGTGAGTGAACAAGCAACATAGGAATGAATAATTGTGAGTGAATGAATTGAGTAAAACGTGTTGCAAAATGTCAATGAATATTTGTGAGTGAATAGGTTGAGTAAAAAGTGTGGGAAAATCTGAGTGTACAAGCAACATAGGAATGAATAATTGTGAGTGAATGAGTTGAGTAAAAATGAATAAATAGTGGATGAGTGAGTGAGTGGTAGTAGTAGTAGTAGTGGTGGTGGTGGTCTGGGTCTGCCTCGTGAGCTACCATGTATTTATATCTCAGTTGGGAGCCCCCTATGACAACAGTCGACCCGGCCAAGACACGAGGAAAGGAAAGGAAAGGAGAGAGAGAGAGAGAGAGAGAGAGAGAGAGAGAGAGAGAGAGAGAGAGAGAGAGAGAGAGAGGCAGACGGTCAGATAGGCGGCATGATAAACAAACAGAATGGTGGTATAAGAGACAGACAGACCGACAGACTAGTGGTACAGCAAACAGACAGACAGAATAGTGGTACAACAGATGAACAAACAGACAGACACATATAGAGACGAGAATGTACACACACACACACACACATACACACTTGTATACGAGGTGACCCTAACATTACTATAATAGAAAAGACACGAAGTCGTAAGTACATCTCTCTACACCTTACAGTTCCTCCGACATGAAGAAGACAGATGGGAAACGCACCTTGAGAACTTAACTGCTCGAAGGAATGTTTTAGAGAATTCCTAGACTAGAAAATGTTGTTGTGGTAGAAGGAAGTTAAAAGAAAGATGGGGAGGAAGAAATGGAATGGAGGAAGGAACGAAGGAAAAAGAAAGATAGGGAGAAAAGTAAGTAAAAATGAAATATAGAAAGGAATGAAGGAAGGTTTTAAAGATTTAAAGGAAGATGACCACGAAAACAACAATAAAACACGAAACTGTTAATAGTTAAAGAAAAAGGGTCAGGCAGATGCAAGGAGCCAAGTATTTTATTGTCTTTAGATAGCAAAAAGACACTAATAAATGTACGAGAGAGAGAGAGAGAGAGAGAGAGAGAGAGAGAGATGCATCAAATGAAGTTAGAGGTTAAGATCATAAGAAACATTATTGTATACTATTATAGGAGGTTATAAGAGGCATAAAAACACATACAGTACATGAAAATATCGAGAGAGTAAATATATAATTTACAGTTTGGGAAATAATAAGAAAGAGTTAACCAGACAAAGGAAGAGAGAGAGCAGTATGTAATAAAATAGAAAGGGAAAGTGAGGCGAAGAGAAAGTATAAAGCAGGTTTGGAAACAAGGAAAGAAAGAGAAGGGGCAAAGGGGAAAACAGAAAAGATTATATTTACATAGTAATATTGAGGTAACTAAAGGTTTAAGGTATATAAATATATGCATGTATGTATATTTTATGTATGACACACATGTATTATATAGAAACTTGTATATGTACAGTATAATACTTAATAAACTCAGCAGTGATAGTGATATAATATACTAATGAGAGAGAGAGAGAATTGGTCAGAAAACGCTTGAAGGGCGAGGTTGATGAAATAATGAGGAAGGGTGGAGAGTAAAAGAGGAAGTGAACGTTTAAGGAAGGAAGGAAATAGTGGAACATGGAGAGGAGTAGGGAGGAGGGACCTTACTGTACATTAAGCTACTCTACTAGGCTACTCTTCAACCTAACTCTCCGTGTTTGTATGTGTGTGTGTGTGTGTGTGTGTGTAGAAAAAACCCACTATTTAATAAGGATTACGGTCGAGATCTCCAAAGTGGGATACCGACTATAAAAGTTTTGAACGTAATGGCTTATGGCTGGTTGGGTAAGGAGTACTATCTACAAGGAGTACGTGAGACCTTGTAAGATTAGGTTATTAATTTTATTACGACACCAGAAAGTATCCATGTTATCTCCTACATCACGTTAATCCTACTATATACTCCTCTATTTCTTTATTTAGTTTCTCTTCGTCCATGTGTTTTTTAGATATCTTCCTATATAGATTATTCTCGTTTTTGGAAGAGTGAGAATAGAGAATATGGCTGTGAAAGATGATGATGACTCCCGCAGATCTGTAGAATGGCACGGATGATAACAGAGTGTGTGTGTGTGTGTGATGAAGGAGGGCGGAGGGAAGACGAGAAAATTACATTAGATTATTAGTGTTTAATTAAGAAGGGTGGAGGGAGGGCAAGGCAAGGATATGATTGGATGATGGTTGGGTTGGTTGATTAGGAATGAGGAGGGGAAGGAGGGGAAGGGATTAGCTTAAGGAGGAAAGAAAATGGGGAAGGGGCTGGCTTTAAGGGGCAAGAGAAGATGAAGGGACTGATGGGAAGGAGTAGGAGAAGGGGGAGAATCTTGGAGGGGGACTGGGGGACACGTGAGAGCCAAGTTTACGTCGGGGGGAAACCCAGGTATAGTGTGTGTGTGTGTGTGTGTGTGTGTGTATGTATGTGTGTGTGTGTGTGTGTGTGTGTCCCACCCTACCAACTTTTCACTCTTATTGCGACCACACCCACCCACACATACTGTACTTTCTTCCTCACTCCCTTTTCTTTTACACCCATCTACTTTTCTTTTACACACACACGCACATTTAGTCCCCATATCCATCTTCACAGACACACACGCCCACCGCTCTCTGTGTCTGTTTTACAGCCATAGTTCATGGGATAACCTCATGGCCTTCAGGATGAACAGCTCCATTGGACTCAATTTCTGTCAGATTAGGCTAGAGGTGTGATATATATTACTGTGTGTGTATAGGTTGTATGTCTTTACTGTCTTGTATTACACACGTTGGCACCATGTTGAGGGATTCTTCACGCACACTGTACACAAATATAGCCTCTGTGATACACCCAGTCTCTTGTACAAATGGTGTAATATTATGCTGACACACACACACACACACACACACACACACACACGGTTCCATTTTCCCATCCACGCCCATTTGGCCTCTTCCCTCATTTTCAATCACAGGTTAACTAGTTCCTGCACTCCACCCACGCCCACGATTTCCTTCCCAACCACGATAGTTACAGTACGCCCAACAACAGACCTTTAGTCTTCATGTCATCATCATCCACATGTATGCACTACACATTAAGTTTGTACTCACACACTGATACTTATTTATGCTCTCTCTCTCTCTCTCTCTCTCTCTCTCTCTCTCTCTCTCTCTCTCTCTCTCTCTCTCTCTCTTGTTTTGACTGACCCTCACATCCTCGAGCTAACACCACCAGTCAGACCTGTACAGCTGACCACAAGAATTCCTACGCACAGCTTGAAATGGTCGAGGTGCACTGATCCACTCTAGAAAGTTATTTATATACATGAACGAACCACATACAATAGTTTGAATAACATTTGTCAAAAGAATTACAAAATAAACTGTCTACAAGAGAGACAGGATTTTCGCTAGATGAAAAAATATATATATAAAACGCTATAGGCTTTTTCGGTCCTGCCTACATCATGTTCTCTCTCACAGGGGTATAATTTTCCCGGTTCAGTCTGGACTCGACATTTTCCTTCTCTCCCTCCACGGTACATTTTGAAATTTATTTGACACAAGTTGTAGCACACGGAATAAAAGTTTTGTTTTGTACTGCCATCAGCTGGTGGAGGTGTACAGTAGTGTCAGAACAAAAACGAGAATATAACATATTAACTTTAGACTTGAATATGGAACAGCCTATAGTACTTGTTGTGGAAGTGGTTGTTCATAATATATTTTTATTTGACTTTCTTTCTCCATATATTTTCGGACAAAGGAAAACTAATATAAAACTGCATGACTTAAAGTGGAAACATAGACTCAGAGGGATGGGTGTTAATCAGCACCGGCCGAGAATTGGGTCAACAGGACTTCTGCAGTTTCCTAAATTCTTATGTTCGTGTGTGTGTGTGTGTGTGTGTGTGTGTGTGAGTGTGTGTGTGTGTGTGTGCAGTACAGTGGGATTACCTATGCTTTTGGCAGCCAACGTTGTGTGTGTCCCCTTTGCTCTGTTGGCTGTAGTCTTGTGTGTTAGGTCGGGGACGGTGCAGTGAGTGAGACAGGACTGGGGAAGGTGTGGTGTGGTGTGTTGTGGTGTTGTGGAGTGGTGTGTTGTGGTGTGGTGTGTTGTGGTGTTGTGGAGTGGAGTGGTGTGTTGTGGTGTGGTGTGTTGTGGTGTTGTGGAGTGGAGTGGTGTGTTGTGGTGTGGTGTGTTGTGGTGTTGTGGAGTGGAGTGGTGTGTTGTGGTGTGAGCAGTTAGATGTATTATGGTGTGGTGTAATATCAAGTGAGATGAGGCAGTAATTGAGGATAGTACAGTATATATAATGTAGGGTGTTGGTTGGGTATAGGCTATATTATGGTGGGAGAGACAAAACTGAGAAGTGTGCATTTCCTTCATCTCTCTTCAAACCTTATTCATTATCTCTCCTTCACCTCTTTTCTCTTCTTCCCCTTCACCTCTCGTCACCTCCTGACTGGGTGTTCATGACCATGTTTACCGTTGACCTTCTCCACCTGACCCCAGTCCTCTTACACATTAATAAACAGTCACTGCTCGGCCAAAAGAATAAAGTAAAATAAAAGTAATATACACAGCGGCTCTTGACGAAGCACCCACCATTTTGAAGCAAAGAACTAAACATTATTACTTACTATTTATCTCTGGGATGTTTGTTCAAGCATTACGATTATAAATATTTTTAGCAGAGAAGATGAGGCCTACAGATAATTAATTGTACAGTAGAATATTCTTAAATTTATCAGAAACTGAGAAAATATATTGGTTGAATTATGCACATATACCCGGTACTATTTAAAATAATTATGTTTCTATTTATCGGATATACGAAAAACATGTAAGAGTTGGAACCGCTCAAGCCAAACAACTTTTAAATAAAGATTGTATTTATTATGACACAGTTTCCTTATGCGAGGGAAGATATTTTCAGCAGCAGCTGTAAGGATTTCCTGAACGGCGTGCATGTGAGGAGAAATTATTGACCGTGACTGCACATAATTTATCTCTTACCGGGAGACAGCGTGAAGATGATTTTCACAATGCAACAACAGTGTGTGTGGCTTACCATGCTACCAGCCAATGAGTCTATAATAAAGCCTACAAGGTGGCTTTGATCTTAGCATTCGGCTTCCTTCACTTCTCTCCTTTCCATTTTCTCTTTTTCCCTTGATCTTTCCTCTTCTCTCCTCTCATGACTTTCCATTTTCCTTCCTCTTTTATCATCTTTTAGTATTTCATTGCTTCTTAGTTTCTCCTCTTGAAATGTGTGACATGGTGTATGAATATGTATGTGTGTTTGGATCATATGTTGTTTGTATGTTAAAACTCCAGAAGTGTGTCTTTAAATTGTTTATGTAGATTGTTAGACCGCTCATTTATAGATTTTTTTATTATTTGAGTATGAATTCAGCCATAGAACTGTTTAGTGAATATCGACAGCAATTATACATATCGGTTTGTAGACTTTGATTTAATGATCTAGTTAACATTTATTTCCTTCATGATTGAGAGGTTCTGTCCTGCTGTGGAAAATACAAATTTAATGAAATACAAGTTTCTTGTAACTATACTAGGCGCCGGAATATTAAGGTATTTATAACAAATATATATAATTCATGTGACATGTTAAATAAACGGATATTTTTCCAGGAATGTTATCTGTGACATATTGTTATGGAAAATTCGTCTGTTGATGTCGGGTGATATGCTGCAGTCAGAGAAAAGCAGACACCACATTATAAGCCGAGGCGGGACTATATATTGTCTACGAACCTTGTTATAAACGGGAGTGAGAAGAGGAAGACGGGAATTATTACGATTCTTTGGTCACAAGTCCATCCGTCCTTGATGGTGATGACGTCAAGTAGTTCCTCGGGAGTGTTTACAGTACAGGGTTTTTTTCGTGTTTACTACCTTAGGTACCCGAGGGGGAGGGGGAAGGGGAGGAGGCACAATGACGAATAGGCCTAACACACGTTAGGGTTTTGGTCTGATGCTCTGTGTTATGAGGTGTTTATTGTCTGTAGCAGAAGAGAGAGAGAGAGAGAGAGAGAGAGAGAGAGAGAGAGAGAGAGAGTTTATTTATAATCTACACACATTTGTTTTTTTGTTACTTATCTTCCACATTTCTGGCTACACATTAACTCGGAGCTTGTACCACTTATAATGTTTGGGTCTGTCATCTTCCTGTCAACACGTGGCAATTCCCTTCGTATACAGGGGGGGGGGGGGGGGATTATTATACACATTGCCTGAATTACTATATATGAGGACAGAATTTGTTTTTTAATGAAAGTGAGTAGAACAATTATTGTACATATTAGCTGGTTTGTTTTAAATAATTCAGGGTTACGTTACTATACATCAGATTATAATATTTTATCAAATGGAAATACTCCTGACGACTAGTGTTTAAATTATAAAAGCGTTCTGAGACTGCAAACCTCCGCTGAGACTGAAAATATCCCCAAAATTGTTATGAAAGTTTACGCACAGTCCACCAATATTTCGTTATCAATACCCCATTACCCTTGTCGTAGATAACGTTATATATTAATCCTTACAAATCGGTTTATGTCCCGGCATATACAGTAAGTTAAAGCTTGACAAACTAATAATTATGAAGCATGCAAATCGTGGCCGTCCGTAAGTATAGAGCAGTAGTCTATCTGGTTTGTCTCAATGATAACAACACAACAACCAGAGATGAATTATTATTACTTAAGACTGGAGGTCATTTGTGTATAATGTGACCCACAAGTGTCTATTTCAGTCACATCTTAAAACCTACAGAGGAAATATTCCAATCTCCTCTTGAAAAATGCTTGAAAATATTCCAGAGACGATGATAGAAACTTTTACTGTTATCTATGAATATTCATGTAACATTTTAAATCTTGTATAATCTTTTGAAAATAGAATAATAGAAACTATAATAAAAAAATAGCCGAATCACATATTGAATGCAAAATTAATAATTCTTGATATGTTTAAGTATGAATAGGTACAACCGAGGTCTGCCATGGGAGAAAACCAGCTAGGCTACTCTCCTCCTTCCTCCTCCTCCCGTCACGCCTCGCTGCCTCACTCCTTCCTTTCTCCTGGGGTGTCTGTCCTTACTGTCTCTTTCTCTCTCCGGGAACTGACTGTTTTATAGAATGAATTCGTTAGCCTCCTGTTATTGTGCAATATGATTATTGTCTAATCTCTCTCTCTTTATATATAAATATAAACAAGTAATTAATGCTGCCTTTACCCAACACGCATATACTGTACACTATTTCCCGATTGCTTAAATAAAATACAATTCTTGTTCATTTTTGGCTTTGTCTTTTAATTTTTCATTATGACGATGATGGATATAATGATTATGATTATTAGAATGATTAGATAGTGATGACGTAAGACAAATACTGTAGCTTTAAAAATATTCTGTAGAATCAGAAGAATAGAAAGTAATTATTGTTGTGACTTTCTGAGTCTATAAAAAGTCAATTTTGGGTTTGGCAGAGTCTCCGAGTCTTAGGATAGCCTATAAGAATATTCATTAGACAACTATCTACCTGACACCCCGTTCCCTCCGGGAACTTCCCACCAAGGGGGTAGTCACGACAAAAGTTTCCAGTTCTCCCTCTGCCAACACCCTTTCGCTCACTCAAACGCTTCCTTTCCACACATGTATTACTTACTCTCTTATGTATTCTTTCACTCTGTTCGCCCACCTGAATATTTGTCTCCCTCTTACACCAGACTCCTCACTCTGACTCCCATAATCCTTCATCGTAAACTTCTAAACTTTGTTTTTTGTGTCCAAACCACCTCAGTACTACACTACACCTCGACCACCCCACACCCACACTACATCCCTCACATTGTCAAGCCACACACTACTCTCAAGTAGTTCAGACAACTGTAGAGAGGAAATGTTAAGAAAGTGGAAGGAAAGTAAAAGATAATGCAAGAAAAAAGTCTAGAAAGCCAATGGAATTGCAGATTACTTTAAGTTAAACTTCAGTTTAAGAAGTGTACCGTTGGGTAGGTTGTCACAATAACTTACTCTTCTCTGGCCAAATATGACATTACTGCTTGACTTCCACTGACCTCACTTGACCGAATGCGGGCGCCAAAACTTTTTAACAAAGCGGATTTTCGTGTGTTGAGTGCATGTTAAATGTCCATGACAGGCAGGTCAACACACACAGGGTGAACTCTTATTTCTTTTACGAGCAAACCATATTGTTTGAACAGCTTGGGTCCTATAGGTAACATACCTGAACTGACGCCAGGCGATCCAAACTGACTCATGAAACTCCCAGTCATCCAAGGGTGAGATGCAGGGCAGTGACACTCTCTCGTCCACCCGTTGTCTGTCTACTCCCTTCCTCATCTTGTATCTTCTATCCTTGACGTCTTGTATTATTTTAACAACCTGGAAAAGAGGAAAAATATACATTATTAACAATGGAATGGTTTACGAGACCTGAACGCGTTATGATTTTAGAATTATATCTGTTATTAGGCCTATATGTTTCCAGGTGTAAGTATCATTATGATAATTGAAGTAAGTGAGAGATGACGTGTACCTCAGTGACCCTAAGTGTGCACCTGTGGCTGTCTCACCTTGTCCTCGTATTCTCACTAGTCATCAAATTCCCCGGACACCAGCCTGCTCTCTTCTTATTGATTGCGTCACTTATAGTCAAATGGTATCTAAATTAATTCCAAAAAGATCTGCTGGGGAACGAACCCGGATAGGCTACTCAGATAACGAGACCCTAGTAGTAACCACTGCACCACCACACCATTACAAAGACAACCTTACTATCCATTGAAAAGTATTACCAACATGATTGATGTTCTTGCACGGAGACATCTTTGGTACATTAGGCCGTATTCGTATTCGTGCATCTATTATTACGTCGATCCGTGTATAGGCGTTTAGAAATGATATATACAAGGACTGTGATACTTCAATCTCGACTCTGCTTTGTTTATGTGACTGGTTCTAGGACGTAGCAGAATTATGCGATACAACACTGACAGTCCTTATGTCACACACACACGATGTACTGTATAATATTATGATGAAATGAGGCATATAAAGGTTAGAGTATAAGACAGGGTGATGTCATGGTTATTTTCATCTCTATCTGCTTTCTTTCATGACTGGTAACTTTTGAGGTGTTTACAAACTCACACCTTCTTAGGAAAGTGTGTCAACCTCTGAGTAGCCTACTGTTACTATTATTTCGTAGCCTTTTGGGTATATATTATGCATATTAATACAATTACACAACTATGTTATCTACAGTATATAAACACTATATTGTACATAGAACATGGTATTTGTCTGGTGCCTTTTTTGCTTGGTGAAAAGTAAAGAATGCGCCATAATAGACTTACAGTATAGTTAATTACATCCTATTTAGTTCTGGAAGTGTTTGTCATTATTATGGATAACTATGCCGCCCAGTTGTGGTCTGTCTCCTTCCTTCACAAATATGGCTACTAAGGTCTGAAAGGGAATGTATATACTTCATTTATCAGGTATCACAAAGGAAGACAATTATTATCACCAAGAACTAATGAAACCCAAGAATGTTTCGTCGCTGCCAAATAAGCCTACTATTACTTTCTCATAAATGAAGGTGACGCTTATTTTTAGACACAGACGTCGTTAAGGTACCAATCCTTAGAGGTGTGTACAGGTACTGTACGTACGTATGTACATACATACACACTAAGCTCTTACTAACCCTCTGTCCTCGTCCATACACGCACATGTTTCCTCCTTTGTATATAAATTGTTCCAACAAAGATATTTATGAAAGAAGTTGGAGTTGTTGATTTCTCCAAAATGTATATCTCAATAATAGTTCATGTAGAGGAGAAATCCATAACCTCCATCGTATTCTGTAATTTAAGAAAATATAAGGAAATTAAGAGTAAACTCCATATTATGTATTCAACAGCACCCAACCACTCGAGGACCAAGCAGGATGTCAACACTGGGGAAGTCGCTGAAGGTGGTGGAAAGAGAGAGGTTCTTCGACGATGCCTTCTTCAGGGAAGCTTGGGATGACTTCGAGAGAGCCATGCAGTCTGTACTCGACAAGTTTGACGACACTGGACTCAGGGTGGGTTTTAAAGAAGGGGAAGAGAAACATTTAGCTACATTCCTAATCGCATGACAGCTTAAAATTCAGTCACGACAAGTATACCAACACCTCCTTATAATGCATGAAGGTTTGAAGTGAGTGTATGACTGTTCTGTACAGTACACAAAACCAAAGTATACACTATTAGGCTATACAGAGAGAAACGGGATTGGCATGGGTTCGAAAGGGTCTGGGCATTTCAAACAAAATTAGACATGATTCTGAATCGCTCGAGCATTTTCTTTACTTCACAGGTGAGGTCATCTAGTGGGCCCCTTGTCCTTAAGTCCTCACCTTATTCACTCTAGAAAAATATATCATACCTTTCGACAAGGGCCAGAGAAAGATGCAAATGTCACCAGCCATTGTTTAAAGGCTAGCAGGACCATTTATTGTCAATTTATTGTTGCCTTCCTATAATAATGTTTTAGTAGGCCTAGTTTTTTTTTTTGGACACTGCCGGTTAACTAAAATAACTCAGACTTCTATACTTTGGGGAGAAGTAAGTCAATAACTGATACCTTGGGATGCACTGAAGTCTACAGAGGTAGTCTCTTTGGACACAGTTTGGTTTCCTAGATGAGAACATCTTTGAAATTCGGTAATAGTCTTTTTATAATAAATTATATGGTTAATTTTCATGCACTGTATGTAGCTAGTTAGCCAAAGAATGTTTATGATTTTATATTGGTGCTTTCCATGATACAATAGTATATAAATTAATTACATTATACGGTGAAACTGAAATTACTTGATACTCATTTAATCCCTTAAAGAAAGGCTTCCATTGCTGATGATATACCGGATCAAACAACAGACAATTCCAAAAGCCTTGGAAACCCTTCTTCTTCAGAGATTATTTAATTTCCATGTTACAGCTACATTCAAATACCTGCTTGACTTGGTACTTTCCAGGTTGATGCTGGTTCAAGAACACAGTGCCAAGACGTGTATAGCAAAATCCGCAGTAACAACATCGACGAGGACCTCTATGCTTCACAGGCCATTCAGATCAATGAGAAAGATGGCAAATTTCAGGTGAATACAAAGCTGTAATGCGGTAATGTATATACCTAATTTTGCACCAGTCTCTATTGAGAAGTGTGATACGTAACATTTTGTAGGATATATTAGATTAAATTTTATAACGTATATATATGTGTATACAATAGTAATGTTAGATGTAACGTTTGGCTGTGTTTGTCAGGCGGTGATGGACGTAAAAGACTTCAACCCGAGGGAGCTACAGGTACGGGCTGTGGATGACCGTATTGTGGTGGAAGGATCCTACCAAAAGGTACATATTTAATTTCATACAGGTAGACGTTCATTTTAGGCCATACGGACAGTGAATCCTACTGAGAGTACTAAAGGGAAACTTAGTACTGTACTTCCAACGAAGTTTGTTTAACACAGGACTAGGATTACATACAAATAATATTCTGTTATTCCTGTAATATTCTTAAGCCTTACCTTCTTGTTTTTGTCATACAAGAATCGACTGATATTGCAAGCAGCATATGTAATCTCACTGCAGGCTGAAAATCTAATGCCCAAATGTGTTCTAACACATAGTGTACAGTATCTACTATAAACACAAATCATACGTGTGCAATTGTAAATATACAAACAAATCTACAGTGCAGTATTCACATAAAGTAGAAAGCATACGTGTACCTTTCCTTTGCGCTTTAGGAGGAAGGCAGAGATTGAGATGAAGCATTTCCAATGTAGGCCTAATATAACATATCAAAATCAGGTAGCCTAAATGTAATCTATGACATAATACTGTTGGAAATGTTGACTTGCATATTATTTAAATAACATTTGAAATATCGCTGCAGTACAAATATTACATAATTTATATTGCACAGATATAATATTATATGGGCAAGAGAGGGCGAGAAAATGTGTTTTACTTATTTGAATAATCATTGTCTTTTTTCTGGGGGGAGCTAGGCCTGGAACTTCCTTAGAAAGGAGCCTTAGAAATAGAAAAATGAAATTTTAATGATGATCATCATGATTATAGTGATGATGATGAAGATGCGTGTTTCAACAGGTATCTGAAGACGGCAGTTCCTCCTCCTGCAAATCCTTCTACAGAGAGTTTGCCTTACCCGCAGCTGCTGACATTGACTTTGTGTCCACTGCGCTCTCCAAAGATGGCATCCTCACAATTAAAGCACCTAAGAAGGTACAGTGAAAGTTTCATTAACTGTATAGAAAATATCATAAAAAAAACCACTTATGAATTGCATGCTTTATTGTGGCCGACTTGTAAAAGAGCTAGCCAAATGGCAACCTCCATGTACTGTACCATTTTACCACATTCGGGGGTATAGGGGCCTCCGGATGCTGTACCACCATGGTCTGATCATTTAAGGAATGGGAGGGCAACCCTTAGTGACATTACATGGGAGCAAGCTGCAACCAGTGTTGCACATTTGAACAAGAAATGGAAAGGTGCAAGATAAAGCAAGGCATCCCAGTACTTGATTGGACAGGACATGAAATAATGTACAGATTTTATATTTAGCCATTATAATATCTTTATCTCATTATGTAAGTACTTAATATTATTCAGTACGGTATTTTGTTATTGATTCATGAATCATTTCTTATTACAACTATGTGTCTTTCCAAAACAGGAAGGGTGTGCAGTGGGTGACGGTGTCCACCCAAGCGGGAGCAGCAGCAGCTGCAACACATCCTCCAGTGCCCAGCAATCATCCTCTTTCTCTGATAGCAACTCCTCATTCAAGAGCTCATCCTCACGCACAGTTGTACAATCCAACACAGAGAACTCTGGGGATGGATATGACAGTTTGCCAAAGGAGATGCGTGACAAGCTGATGTTCTGTGACTCCGGCTTTGGCTCAACCAAGACCAGCACTTGTTCCTCTCCGGCACCCAGCGAGGCTGGTTCAGAGTCCTCACGTGTGTCCTCGACAATGGAATTTGACCTGAGCAAAAAGGCTCCCGTGCGCACAGAGGTGGCCTTCAATGTGTCTAACCCAAGCCAGTCTTCCCAACCTCCTACCTATCAGCAGCAACCTTCACAGCAGTCAAAGTTTCAGCATCCACCATCACAGCAGCAGCTTCATCAGCAATCATCATCACAGTATTCTCAATATCAACAGCAACAACAATCTCCTCCTCAACCTCAGGTCTATCAACAGCCACAACAGCAGTACCCTTCAACACCACAATCCCAGTTCCAGTATCAATCTCCCCCTCAATCTCCTTTCCAGCAACCCTCACAGTTCCAGTCGCCCCCGCCCCAGTCTCCTTTCCAGTCACCCCCACCACAGCCTCCTTTCCAGTCACCCGCACCACAGTCCCCTTTCCAGTCACCCGCACCACAGACACAGTATCAATCACCCCCACCACAGACACAGTATCAGTCACCCCCTCAATCACCTTTCCAGAAACAGCAACCACAGTCACAATTCCAACAACAACCACTTCAATCAAACTTCCAGCCTCAGCCACCACCATTTGTGTCTCCTCAAGGTGCCACAGAGATGTTCCAACAGTTTTCTCCGTTTGGTGGTCAGGGAAGTCAACAGTCCATGGCTCCAGCTGCTCCACAACCACCTAAGCAGCCAGCCCCATCAGTGGCTGTGGGTTCAGGCAAACAATCAAATATTAATATTACAGAGAAAAATGGACGTCGTGTAATGACATCCCAGACATCCAATGTGGTGCAGGAAAAAGATGGCTTCATGGAGCATAAAGAAACAGCAGCAGAGATCAAGGACAAGGACAGCCAGGCTGCGCGTCGGGAAGCTTCATCCAAGATGAGTCGTGTAGAGGAGGACCCCAAAGGCAAGTTCAAGCGTTCCGAGTCTGGTGATGCTGCAGAGGTGAGTGAATCCTGCGTGCAGCACCTGCCAGATGGTTCTGTAATGACCGTTAAGAAGAACTCATCCACCACCTCCTCCTTCCAGCAGTCATTCTCCAGTAGCAGTGATGAACCTTTCTTCCAGCCACCCTCAAACTTCCCTTCTGGCTTTGAGGATCTGAGGAATCTTATGGGAAGAGGACAGAACCTCATGTCTCAGATGTCGACTGACTCTATGGGCTCCACACTCTCTGGCAGGTCAGGCTTCACAGACATGTCCAACTTCTCACACTTCAACGATACTTCTTCACAGTTTTCAGACATGCCCAGCTTCTCCAACATGTCCAGTTTCCCCACCATGGGACAGATGCCTTCAAGTAGATTTAACCAGCAACAAACCTCACAGCAACAGCAACAGCAACAGCAGCAGCAGTTCAAGACAGGTCCTGGGGGTATGGGCCTGCAGGATTTCAACAGTCCCGGTTTATCCAAGTCCTCAAACTCCTTCTCTTCCAGCTCTTTCTCCAAGTCTTCCTTCTCCTCCAGCTTTGGTGATGGCAACTTCTAAGAGCATAATGGAATGTCCTGCTTGGCGATGATGATGATGGCTGTAGCAGTATTTCATTTCATTTATTTGTTCTGCTTCAGGTTATGATATGTCTCAAAATATTTCCTCCTGCATTCTCCTTTTGTTGTCGTCGTGTTAGAGTGCTAGATGTTCTGCCTTCTTCTCTTGTGCACTTTTATGTAAAGTTCTTTTCTTCTTAAATTTTAAATTGTCTGTTGATGGGCCAAAAGTCTCCTGAGAAGTCGGTGTATGTAATGCTTCAAAAATGTATTGGAATTTAGATGTGCAGCTTTATTACATACACTATGCTAAGATCAAATCAGCTGAATGAATTCCATATAATTTTCAGGCAGTTATTTAATTTAATCAGTTAGAGGTTCAAGGCAACAAGGCCTATATACTTTATAAAATGAAGTGCATACAAAGTAAAGGGGATAATTGGTACATATGATAGCTCTTTGCTGTGTCTGTGAAGCCATAGTACCAGTCATTGCCTCCATTAGGTCCAATGCTATTGATAATAGCCCCATTATTTACATCAACAGACATATTAAATATTCTAAATAGAGGAGAGTTCAGGAGAACATACAGCAGGCTATCTTTGTTCTTCAGCTTATACTGTATGAGGTAAATAAAAAAATACTGGCAAGCTTTTCCGTTAATCTCAGTCTCAGTTTGATTTGGAACGTTTCAATGCTATAACCTTTTTTTCTGTAGCTGACGTTAAAGGTCCAGTATAGACCTCATTACCCTGCATGTGATTGGGTGATGTGACTAGTAACACTTGAGTGGGAAACTCTGAGCAATCATGGTTAGCTTTCTTTATATCAACTGTGGAGATTTATCATCAGCTTCAGAAAACAAACTTCAGTACAGTAGTACCCTTCGGTTAGTGATAATAGTACAGTAGTTTGGCGAAATCATCATATTTCACAAAACTGCTATCCTTGTGGCAAGCCTTTGACCCAACTATATCAAAGTAGTCTTGGATTTTTTTCACCGCCCTACTTTCAACCATATAAAATAACATGCACCGAGTTTACAATATCAACACGAACGAGGTAATCAAGTCGGGAGAGTGCTTTACTTGAGTCTAGCACCAGGCAATCCTAGGTTTGAAATAATCTGAGGTAGCCAGGAAGTTCTCATTCCATACCACCACTTGGAATTAGTTGGCTGCCCTTCTATTAACTATGATAGCCTAGCCTTGGGGACTCTGTTACACCCACAAGTGGGATAGTGGGAGCATGGATGCTGCCCTTTTATTGCTGTCACTATTGTCCGAGACATGCAAGAAGGATATAATATTTACTTATGTGTTATTGAATTGGAGTGCTGTTTATTATATATGATGTACAGGAAATACATTATTTTAGGATATATTGTACCAATAGGCTTTACCTCTTCTCACTTCATTTGCTATTCACACACCCGGACATACTAGACCTTGGAACACTATACAGTACTGGAAACAGCATTCACTCTGTATGGCATAATCATGCATTATTCTTTACTTTTCTTATATTTTATTTTTTTCTCTGTATTTTAATGTTTCTCTGCCAGCCAAGTGGACATTACCTGCTTGGCAGTTCCAGCAGTGTACGTAACTTTCTATCCTGTCACAGTCTGTGAAATATCTATGAACATAACGTTATCCGAGGGGTCTTACTGTACATGGTAACTGAATTTTCTACAAAGCGCATTTGCTTACTATGATAGACCTGCGTGGCTACACATTTTAAATTATATTTGATAATAAACCCTGTTGATAGATAATGAGGTCAGTAATAGGTCTTGATTCACAATACTGTATTATTATTTTTATTATTTTATTTATTATACTGTATTGTTACTTTACCTTATTATAATTATGTATTGTGGTGAATTTATTGAATAAGATAAATGTCCCTCTTGTTAATCACTGACATTAACCGAGAATCTTCAATTAAGTGTAATTTGAGTAGATTTAAGAATGATTAGAGTAAGTAATATATTCTCCTTTTATACAGTGTGCAAATTTGGAATAAAATTGTGCAAGAGCTCAACAACACTTCTTTTCATCTACTGCCGAGGTTTAGAGCTAGATAATATTGGTGAATTCCCGTCATCACAAGGCATCACTATATATAATTACAATTATACAAATCTCTAGTTGTAACTTTGGCTTGAAACCCATAACACAATTTTGTAATAGAATATTTCATTGTCTGGAACATTCTGAATAAGTAAGTATAATTAAGGTTCGCAAGTACTACAGTACCTTCAGCCTTCTTAATGTCCTTAATGAAGGCAGTGGGAAACCATACTCAATTAATAATTGTCATCATAACCGCTTGTGCCACATGAATACCTCATACTTAATAATTGTTGCAGTTTCATTGGTCCACTTATGCATTACCCTCCTGCAGACGACAATGTCATTAATTGGTCTTCACTGCATAGTTGGAAATCAGTCTTGCGAGGGATTCATATGTCTGTTGCAGATGTTCTAGATTTTGTTGTTTGTCATCAAGCTGCTTTTCTAAGTTATGAACACGAGTTTCAAGTGCTGAAAACTGATGTTTCCACAATTCCTTATTAGCTGTTGTTGATACCTGAAATTATATACCTAGTGTTAATAAAATTACTGTCTCACATTATCAGCCACACAGTAATAATCTATACCGGTACTAGACCATACACGGAAGTGAAGTATATGCCCCTTAAATATATATATATATTTTTTTTATTATTTATACTACACCTGATAGCTTATCATACAAGGTATGACATACCTATACGTACCTCTATGGTCATCCTCATTATATGACTGCTACATTTTGCTGCTGCTTTTCTATACCTAGGAAGGGGTCGGTGGGAAAATATGGTTGGGACTGCAGTGACTGCACTTGACTTCAACTTTTAAAGTCATCAGCTGCCCAGTTGCTTGCTAACTGGACTCTTCAAGGAGGTGAACTTGAATTATGCAAAGAATGTTAATAAACTTCCTGATACTATTGAATACAATTGGTGGTTTATTATTGCCATAAATTATTAATCTGCCGCAAATTAGCTACACTTAAAAACACATGCATGAACAAACGCACTCCAGGTGGGAGCACACAAAGACTGTACAACACTAAAAAACATACCTAAGAGTGTTTAACTTTTACTACTTGCATTCTGGGTTGGTTATTAGGTAATGTGAAGGTACAGTACTCGTGCTAGGAAAAAAATTCTCATCAATATAACTTTTTTCCTAGATGAGTTTCTCTGGAAATCCAAGTCATATTTATAGAAAAAATCTAACATCCAATCAACCTTGTTGTTTATTATATTAACATTACAAAATCTAATCTTTAAACAAGAGAATATGTGCACAGATTTGGAGTACTGCTGGATTATCTACTTAAATGTTCTGCTGTTATTGTTAGCCAAGATTCAGTCAGAGTAGGAACCCAGCTATAACAGCCTAATTATAATAGTGCTCCAGTACCTGCAGCAATACAAGGAAATCCCATAGTAGATAATCACTCTATACAGGTCATAGTTTGCTGAAAATCCGTAACTTATACTTTTAACTGGAACATATGGCCATCGTCACGCCTGGCAAAACATTTGGCCCAGCTTCTCTTTAGTGTACCTTACTTCCACTTTATATATGAAAATAATAAGGTTTCCTTCATACTGTCTCCTTCTGTGTATATTACAATATGGCAAATCCTTTTATTAATGAGAAAACTAACTTATAAGTAAAATGAATACACCTTATACTAGGGTCACACCTAGCCGAACTTGAGGCCGAATGCATCCGGAAGTGTGTTCGGTTTGTATTCGTAAATCATTCGGGCAATGATTCGGGGGTGTTCGGGAATAGTTCGGGGCCATTTGCAAAAATTCGGGACTGAATCAGAAAGTTTCCCGAATGTTTGGTGTTGCATGAAACTCTCGGAACCAATTCGGGATGGGCAAAAATTCGGGCAGAAATCGGGATATATTCGAAAACTATTCGGGAATACTTCAGAACATTCGGTATGGCATCTGTTTGTATTCGGTTTGAATTCTGGCCGTTGGAGCTGTCAAATTTCGGTATGTGGTTCGGTTTACATTCGGTATGGCATCTGTTTGCATTATGTTGCTATTCGGTTTGATTTCGGAACGAGAAAAAATCGTTAAATTTTAAATTTCAAACTTCAGTTTCAATTCGAAACACTCTCGGTATGCAATCGGAAACTATTCGGTATGCATTCCAGAATGCGTTTCGAGTGCATACCGAATACATACCGACGAAAACTTGACCTTGAAAAAGTTCACCGAACATGCCCGAAACCAAACCGAATTCGGCTAAGTGTGACCCTGGCTTTACCTAGTCAAGTCTATGGTAATTATCGTTGGCAGTCAGTGCTCTCTTCGGACCTTCAAACTTATTTTCTGGATCTTATTAAATAAACCCACAGGGTCCAGCCAGATCCGCTAGGTCTCACGACTCGCGTACTATTTTGCCCCGGTCAGAAGTCCTTTTACTTTACCACGGTTAGTTTCCGGTAGTTTGCCCAGGTTAAGGCCCGGTAGTCTGCTGCGGTCTAGGTTAGGTTAGGTAAGGTCAGGTGAATTAATTCTTATTTCAAAATGTCCCATTTGAAATAGGGCATTTCCGAAGAAAATTCCTATTAGAATAAACGTAGTAGTATATAATTTACTGTCTTGGGGTTCCCTTCCCTAAATTATTATAACAAGTCTAACGTAATTTACCAACAGTTGTAACTTGACAGCATTAACGCAAGTTAATTTCTACAAATGAACTGTACAGATATGTCTGCACCGCGAATATTTGTTTTAAATAATAATTCAGCAGTACGATATTTCATAATAACCAAAATACGACACCTTTGTGCAAAGTTATACGATATTACAGTGTCTGGGACCTCTGTGTAGTCTAGTCTGGCAAGTTTGGCAACTGTCAGCCTGACTGCTGGTTGTCATTAACATTGTTGTTGGTGTTTTTATTGCTATTGGGACTTCAGTGTATCTCCCTATATATGTTACAGTTATCGGAGACGTAAAGTCAGCAGAATCAAGCCTCAATAGGATGCTTCTTGCTTAATTCCCAGAGCCCTGTTGTCTCAAGCGATATTGAGGTGAATATTATTTGTCTCGTAATTTTATTGAATATATTTTTGGGTGGCTTTATACTATTATTTTTTAATAGAATTGATCAAGCTTTGTCATATGTTTAATTTTTCAGGATTCCCCATTTAAGACCTCGCAGCCGTACATAGACATTGATTTAACTTACACCAATATTGAGACGAAATTATCCGATAGTAGAGATTCTTTCTGGGCCCCGGAATCTGGGGACCATTTAACACTGTACTGTATATCCAACCGAGTACTAATAAGGAATTTGATACAGAGAGAAGCCAATTATTTCCCATATAGGCTATACCATGAATTCATGTGAGCAATTGTGTAATGATTAGGAGTTGCTATAGGTCAACAAAGACGTGTATACTATTATTATATTCCTTTATATTTACCACTATGGATTAACAATAGTGGTAATAAAAAAAGTAAATATTTACTTTATTGCCGTTCTCTAGTACGGTTTTTCTACCATAATTTCCATTAATTTATATAATTGTAAGATTATTTTCATCCATGGCCTTTTCTTTGGAAATGCCCCATTTCCCAGATATTCAAATGGGGAAATTAGGAATTAGCTTTATTTTACCTGACCTTACCTTACCTAACCTAACCTAACCTAACCTGGATCACTGCAGACTTCCGGGATCTAACCAAGGCAAACTACCAGGAAGTAATCGGGGTAAACTACCAGGACCTAGCAGAATATGGCAACACAGCTACAGAATGGCAACATAGTAAATAAATACAAAGTTATTACTGTACTAATTCACTTTTGATGGCATTTCTGTAACAAAATAAATTCTGAAGTAAACCTAAACAAGGCTGACATAATTTCATTCATACCTTATAATCAGTACTATCAAATAAACTATAGCATTGTCTTTCTTTTACAGAAATGTTTCCTGCAAAGGAAGTGGTAACCTATGACAAAGACGAGATGACATCAAAACGTAGAGGTGAACTGTACACTTGTGATTTTTGTAAGATAACTTTCAATTTGAAAAAAAATCTAATTTCTCACATGCGGAAACACACAGGGGAAAAACCATTCAAGTGTGAGTATTGTGGTGCAGCATTTTCTCATAAAGCAAACATGAATTCCCATGTTCGGGGTCACACTGGAGAGAAACCATACAAGTGTGATGAATGTGATGCTACATTCTGCCATGGGAGTTCCCTTGTTGTCCATAAGAGAACACACACAGGAGAAAGACCTTATGTCTGCGATGACTGTGGAGCTACTTTTCCTCAACAGTCGCATCTCAATTCACACAAAAATTCTCACTTAGGTATCAAGCCATACAAGTGTGATATATGTAATAGATCATTCACCTCTAAAAGCTACATGCTGGCACATAAAATAAAACACACAGGTGGAAATACTGCCAGAGTTCAGGAATTTGTACGAGATACTGGCGAAAAAGTGTACAAATGTAACGAATGTGAGAAAGTATTTACACATCCTTCGCGCTTGACTGCCCACATAAGGAAGCACACAGGAGAACGGCCGTTTGTATGCGAGATATGTGGTGCTTCCTTTTTGTGCAGTACCAGTCTTACTACCCACCATAGGAAGCACACTGGGGAGCGGCCTTTCAAATGCAGCTACTGTGATTCATCTTTCATCCTCAAGAGCTATCTTACATTGCACATTAGGAAGCACACTGGTGAGAGACCATATCAATGTGATATTTGCAATGCTCAGTTCACCCAAAAGACTCATCTTTCCACTCATCAGAGAATTCATACTGGTGAATGCCCATTCAAGTGTGAAGTGTGTGGGGAAGCTTTCCGTGATAGAGGAAACTTTTGGAGACATAAAAAGAAGCATGCAGCTGGAAATAGATCAGTTATAATCAAGGGTGCAGGTAAATCAAAGAAACTGTACAAGGAGATACCAGCAGGGACTGAAGTAATAGCAAGGCAGGAGTCTGAGGATCAGGAGGGAAGTTATTTCAGTAGAGGAAGGGAGGAAACATATGATGAAGCGGATGAACAACCATGCCTTTTCCTAGAACCAGAAGTAAAAATCAAAGTTGAAGGTGAAATGCAAGGGATGGGGAAGAGAGAAGAGGAAAAGAGGATACCAGTATGGCAGCCGGAAGTGATGGTGAAGGTGGAATCCCAGGACCAGTCCAGCATAGAAGAAATTAAAACCATAGAGGCAGTAAAAGATGAACATATGATAATGGATATACAAGTACAAGAGGAAGATTTTTATTAGTAACAGAAGAAAGGCTTGAAGCAGAAAACAAAAATTCAATAGTTAGAGTTTCTGAAGACAGGGGTCAGCCTAGAAATTCCATTTATCTTAAAAAGCAAAACAAAAAAACAATGTGCTAATATATTTGTTGTCACTGTCCAATATGTATGCTTATAAAGGTATTTCTTTTAATAGCTACAGGAATACAGTGGTACAATATATGCATAACATATATATTACTACTGTACAATATAATACTGTACTACAATTCAATCACTTGAATGTTAATATCTTGACTCTTTCCTGTGAACTCCCTCTCCCTAACCTAGAGTGACCATACAAAAAAATTTCTTGGTTGTTGTTTATATACACACATTGCTTGGATTGCAAGTTAATTGATTTCCCCTTCATCAAACAAATATGGTTAATTGTACAGTACTGTACTTTGTCACAACAGATTACCTTCCCATTATGTAAATAATTTTTGCTTTTAATATAAGATTAGCAGTAATGTACAGAAGCTTTATACCATCTTTGCTTATTCTTCCTTCATTATACATGTATATACCCTTATTTAATGTTTTTCCCTGCTGTAAAAATATACAAATGTTCATACATCCCTTCCCTTGCTCAATCCAACAATCACATTTACACTACAATAATTGTGATCTCTGTTGCCTCACTTAGCTTCATAGTTTACTCCTGGTTGCTCTCTTTTTCCTCTGAGTTGACAACACCTTTTAGCCTACAAGCTTCATGTAGTTTCTGTGTGCTGTACGGTACCCCTAATTAATTTTTTAGAGGCATTTTTTCATGCATGTGTCAGTCCACCCTATCTGAACTGTAACCAGAATATAAAATTGGTACAATACTGCTGTACAAATATAAATCCAGTATTTTAGCCATGTCTAGAATAGAAACATGATCATTATACAGTAATAAAGTTATCAATATTAATACAGACAGAAATTTTGATACAGTAACCTCCTGTTAAGGAACTTGGTCATCAGGAAGGAAATAAACTAAAGCAACTTTGGGAGACATGATACATGACTGTATCTGCATTGCCTGAAGCAATAGTGAAATAGGGAGTCACAAACTAAACCTTGTAGGAAAGTGTAGATTATTCCAGCAGAGGAGATGAATTGAGATTATGGGTAAGAAAGAAACGCATCCAGAAAGTGTTGTAGAACAAGGTGTAAAGATGACTGGTGATGATGATAGAGAGCTTAATAGCATGACCTGAAATGTTGCATTACATAAACATTTGTGAGCAACACGAGATGCTCAGGATCAGGCAAAATCATATCACCCTTACTCTGTACTCTCTAAATGTCTTTCCAACTTAAGTAGGTGTATTACAGTACTGTAAAATTATTCATAACCATTTTTATAGTGGAGAAACAGTAGTAACCATTGTAATTAAAGATATATATTTTTTATTGTTGGAAATTACCTGTATTGTGACTATCGCCACCCTCTTAATCCCATATAATCTTCAGGGACAGCATGGGAAAGTGTAAAATTTGAGTGGGGGAAATATTCACAAGAAAAATCTTGATAAAATAGCAGGTCGAGTACACTATAAAGTATTACACATTTTTTTTTTTAACTAATCAATATACACCCTGTATTAGATAAATGACAATAAAACAGCCTAACAGAGGCTTTGAAACCACTTATTTACCATCCAGACATCTGCATAAATAATGATGGATATATTTATCTGCTGGAGTGTCATGTCCATTATTTGGTGTTGTCAGGCGCTTTAAGGGCTTGTCTTCACCACTACCAAAGCAGTATGAGTTTTTCAAGAATTATAGTCTAGCTCAGTGGATTAATTTCCATTATTCAATCACTCTGTCCCAGATGATTTTGGCCAAGTCTCTAAACAGACCACTATATTTTCCATTAATCTGCATTTGTACAGATTCCTTGGCTGTAAATTTAAAAAATGGCAATTAATAGAGTTGTACAACTTTGTATCATATTCAAAACCCTTCCTAGCTTGATAAAAAGTTGAAAATTGTCAAAGTAATATAAACTGGGCACACATATTGGATCCAAAACCAATTGTATATAAATCCTTCACTTTTATTGTAAGCTATAATCTTACATCTTCCCTACTGAACATCTGGTGCATTGGTGGCAACAATGGCTCACACAAATAAACAGATAAAGCTCACAAACTTCTAACTACTCTACAAACTTCACTCTTACAATCCTCTATACAGTACTCTGGATAGCCGAGAAAAGTACAAAATTTTATAAACATTAAATACAAAACTCCTGACTAGCAGCTACATACAGTACTGCACAAGTAAAAATATCACACTACAGGTACACAAATCTTGATATAAAAAACTCTTTATACAGAAACCATTCACAACGTACAACATCTGTTACAATAACAACGTACAGTACAGGGATTGCAAACCTGGAGCATTCACAAGAGAAACTTCACATGACTGTACCTATACACATAGCACAATGTACCTGCACATCATTTCTATATTGTACTCTATTGTAATGCAATGAAAAATTCTATAAAACTAGAGGGATAGTCATAGTCAGTGTTGTGGAGTCAGTAAAAATAATTCCCGATTTTGAATCCCCAACTGAAATAAATACTCTACTAATAATATGTAAAAAGGAGTATCTAACCAGATGCATTGCACTACCCAATATTTTATTAATATTTATGCATTGTACTTGCAGGAGTTATGGGAACTTAACCAACTCCAACTCTGACTCCACCCAAAAACTGATAACTCCACAACTCTGGTCAACATCCATACTTTCTAGCTCATCCAAAATATATTAAGGAAGAAAATGCAAGCAAGCCTGTTACACATTGGTTTATACTGGTACTAATGAAAACATATATATCATAGACCTCTTGTCTTGGTTACATGGAAATAACACAGCTCAACATTGTATTAAAAAGGATTGCTTGTGTTAACTTCACTTTATCTATTCTGAATGGGCTTGAAATTGTATGGGACTTATACACTTCATGGAAGACACTCATAGAAAAGGTGATTGTAATGGCCAGTATGATTGTTCTACGTAGTGTCTTATGAAGCTTTGTACAAGTTATTGCAACAACCTTGCCCATGATTCTTCATGCATGAGACCCTCTTAGGAGACAATTTTTTTGTCTAATTACTTATTTGTTTTGAATACTATTAACATGAAGGAAATACATTATTTTGCCACCTGAAGTTTCACCCCCTCCCCCAATACTACTTCCAAATAAAAAGTGGGAATGCTAGAGAGAATTTTTTAGAATTAATAAATGATTAAGCAGATCAGGGCATATTTCAATTAACTCTGCTATTCTCTTTGAGTGGATAAGATGGCTGTTTAGCCAATTTTAAAAATGGCACAATATGTTTTCTGGTATCAACAGCCACCAGCATCACGGTATTTAACTACACTCAATTATCTCCCACAGTATCGTATTCATGACCCAAGGTTTTATCATGATACAGTACATTACTATTTTCATAGCAAGAATAGGTTGTTGTTGTTGTTGATCCTCAAGCTGTCTTGATATATACTGTATATTCCACTAAGATTTTGTATAATAGGTGAGTGGAGCATTTATATAAGTGGCAATGATGGGTATAATTCTAAGTATATTGCATAAGCTAAAATACATTACACACAAATATGTTGGCTACCCTCCAGGGGTGTAGCATCAATATTTTGAATTTTCTGTATTGCTAACCATATTCTGTGATACCTCATATAATTTCAATGCCATGGCATTATGAGTTATTTCTTTGTAATGTCACTGTATCATATTGGAGTGTTATTGCATTATAACCATGGTAAACCATGCCCTGGTCAACACCGAAACAATTTCTTGAAGACACTCCTTAAAACCAGACACCAAAAAGAATAAATATTCATCTGTTAGACTATAATACTGTACTGCCATATGAGGACACTATGCTAGGATGGGACACTGATATTCCCTTCACAATTTCCTGTATCACTAATGTTGGTAGATGGACAGTCTGGATGATGTTTCACAATGGTAACTACCCAGGATTATAGCTAAAACCAAAGCTGGGTAATTCAAACCAAGATATGTTAAGCTTAATGATGGAAGAATACACTAAATTCTCCACACTTCAATGAGTGTATCATGAAATTCTGAGAGGAGATTTACATATAGTGCTTGATTATCTCTGTTAATTTCTCAGACTGTGCATTCCATCTTTGTGTTGCTACTTGCCATCCATGCCAAAGATATTTATGGGTAAATATGCTCTAGTTGGAAAAATGTCTCAGAATAATATCCTTTATAACTGAAAGAAAATAATCACCTAATTACCCTGGTAAACAAGGCTTCATTATATGGAATAAGAAATGGAAATCAAATCCACCCAAACTTGGCCACATACAGGTCATATGGAATTCCACAATACTAAATCTGTGTTTCAATCGTTTGCTTCCTTATGTTTCATATAAACTGTATTAAGAATATGTGGAGAGTTTTTCATATGAACTGTATTATTCTAGAATATGTGGAGATTTTAGTCTCGGTAAGTGGGAGCTATTCTTTGGAAAATTACAGTGAACACACATAACACAGCCCTGACAAGGATCTGAACTATTATTTCATTGTAAGTGGAAACATCCTCAAACAGGAAAATGTTGCAATCATTGTCCGTACCAGTAAAAAGGTCAATATCATTGCATACTTGTGTTTTGTACCATTATAATGATGCCCAACTAATTGTTGATGCCAAAGAGTATGCACTTAGTAGAAATAATGTATCAGGTATTTCATAGTCTTTCATTAAGTTAAAACATAATTTGGCACCTATCACAATAAACAGGAATGCATTTGACTTGTACCATGTACCGCCAACTAACACTTCATCTGATGAGACCAAAAACAACCCTAAAATGGAATAGCAAACCTTATTGTACATGGCTTCCATTGTATATAAAATACATGCCATTCATCATCGCTGTAATAACATCTTGATTTGCAAGCACATAAAACATGTGGAAAAGTAGAAACATCTATAAAACATCTTAGTGGTATTAATACATTCATCTATAAAGAAAGACAATATAAATAAAAAAATAAAATAGTTAATATATCTCATTTTTACAGGATTTTCAAACTTAAAATAATTATTACTATTTCTGTCACTAATTAACCGTACAACAATAAAAACATACAACAATACAAATGTGTAAATCAAAATACTGTACAATATACAAATTTTCATATACAGTATTATAAAAAACAAAGACAACAATAATACTTCACCAATATCAATCAGTGAGCCACACTCGTATTTGTGGAGGTCAGGCTATCACTTTCGCCAATCTTTTGCGTCACACTGGCTAGTATCTTCTCCAGAAGCTGTCTTTCATCTCCCTCACTACTTCCTCCCCCATCCTGGCTTTCCTCAAGTGCCAACAGAGGGCTTTCATCCTCATCCTCTTCCATATCCCCTTGTCCTTCTTTCATCTCCATTGCTTCTTCTTCGAGTTTGATTTCCACTTTTGGATTTAAAGGAATGTATGGCTGCTCCTCATCATCTGTAAGACTGGTATATTCATCTTGCTCCTCTTCTTCCTCCTGCTCTTCCTGTTCTCTGCTGGGTTGGTCTTGTGGTTCTTGTTTCACCAGCACTTCTGGCCATGTGGGTATCTGCTCATAGAGGTCTTCAAACTTCATTGCGAGTTTAGGAATGCGTGCTGTACGTCTGGTAGGGGTTGTCCTACCCCTCCCTCGACCACTTCCTCTACCTCTGCCCTGACCCCTTCCTCTGGATGTTCCTCCTCTTCCCCTGCCTCTCCCCCTTCCCCTACCTTTACCTCGTCCTCGTCTCCCTTTTCTTCGTTTGACTGTGGCAGATCCTTCCCCAATTACGTGTTTCTTTTTATGTCTCCAAAAGTTTGCTCCATCACGGAAAGCTTCTCCACACTCCTCACACTTATACGGGCATTCTCCTGTATGAATTCTCCTGTGAGTGGAGAGATGCGTTTTTTGGGTAAATCGGGCTTGACAGACATCGCACTGGAAAGGCCTTTCACCAGAATGCTTCCTGAGATGCATGGTGAGGTAACTCTTGAGTATAAACGAGGAATCACATTGATTGCACTTGTACGGACGTTCACCTGTGTGTTTCCTACGGTGAGTAATGAGGTTAGAACTATATAAAAAGGAAGCTCCACACTCTTCACATACAAAAGGACGCTCTCCTGTATGCTTTCTTATATGTACAGTTAAGCTAGAGGGATGTGTAAACATCATCTCACAGTGACTACATTTGTACACTTTTTCCCCTGCAGCCTGTGCCAGTGCTTCAATCTTTACTATGTTTCCACCAGTATGCTTTGTTTTGTGAGCTAGCAAGTAATCCTTTTTTGTGAATGATGCACTACACTCATCACAAGTGTATGGCTTAATACCTGAATGTGCTCGCTTGTGAAGATTTAAATGTGGCTTCTGTGCAAAAGTGGCACCACAATGATCACACACATAGGGCCTTTCCCCAGTGTGAGTCCTCTTGTGGATGACCAGGCTATTGTTGTGTCTGAAGGAAGCATCACATTGGTCGCATTTGATGGGTTTCTCCCCTGTGTGAATACGTATGTGAGCATTCATATTTGATTTTTGAGCAAAGGCTAAATGACAGTGCCCACACTTGTATGGTTTTTCACCTGTATGTGTCCGCATGTGGATGGCTAAATTTTGCCTACGTGTGAAAGTGGCTTTACACACATCACATGTGTATGGTTCCTCACCGGTATGAGTTAGTCGGTGGTGGTAATAATCTCCTTTCCGGTTGAACTTCATCTGACAAAACTCGCACTGTGTTACCTCCTGACCCTCTTCCAATACTGTGTTTGGCTTTGGTCGACCATTTTCAGACCCCGGCAAATAATTTGGATCATCATGTTTCCTCAAATGCTTCTCCAGTTTCTGGGGATCTCTGAACCCAGTTCCACAATCATCACACTTGTGTATCTCTTCTGTATGCATCTGTTTATGTCTCAAGAAAGTTGACTTATAGGCAAAAGACACACCACATTCCTCACAGCTGTAAGGTCTCTCCCCAGTGTGAGTCCTTGTGTGGCGGGATAGACCATCACTTGCAGCAAATGTTGCATTACATTCAGTACATTTGAAAGGTCTCTCCCCTGTGTGACGCCTCCTGTGTCGCTCCAAGTGTTCGCTACGGAAGAATCCTCGCTGACAGAATTCACATTTGAATGGTCGGTGTCCACTGTGGATCAGTTTATGTGACTGATAGGATGCACAATAAGAGAATTTCTTGCCACACTCTTCACAACTATAAGGTCTTTCCCCAGTGTGTATTCTCTGATGTACTTTGAGGTTACCCTTAGTAGTGAAAGTGGCATCACAGTCTTGACACTGAAATGGCTTACTGGAAAGACTAAGGGACCCATTGAACACTTCATGTGCAACATCTGACAACTCAACATCTGTTGATGAAGCCTCAGAGTCAAAATCATCCTCATCATCTCCATCCTCATCCAGTCCCTCATTTTCTCCAAATTCATTTCCAAAATTGGTTTTTCCATCATCAGCAACATTATTTCTATTCTCATGCGAGATATTGTTTAATGCAGGGAGATCTTTATTGCCAAACTGACCTCTATCATTCTCAGGGCCTTCCTGAAACTCTCTCTCACCAATGTGTTGGTTTAAAGTGTGGGAGAGCATTTCTAAGGGTGTGTCTGATGTACTGACTTCTGGGTAGCCAATATTTTCTGATATCTCTGTGTTTTGTCCCGCAGAAGCTGGAACAAGAGAATTATCATTTGTGGAAATTTGCATCCCTGTTCCACACTGGTTGTCATTTAAGTAAGGTCGAGTCGTAAGGTCTTCTCCACACACAGCGGTCTTACTTGCCCCAAGACTTGACCTCTCACAATAACTTTGATTGACCACTGGTTCTAAGCTGTTAGATTCATGGCAATTTGATGGTGGCCTACTGTCTCTAGTTCCTACCTGTGGAGAATCAGCATATGAAGGTCTGGAGTTTTCAGAAGAGACTGCTTCGCTTACTGGAGCTCTGTGGATATTTGTGGGGAGCCTCGAGTCTTGTGATACACTGGACGAGTTGTGGGCATCACAAGTGCGTATATTTCCTGGGTATCTGAAGCTCTCCACTGTTCTATTTGTATTATATCTTTCTACATTTGACATATGTTTATCATTTTCTTGAAGTCTGGATTCATTTAGAGGAGGTCTTGGATCGCCTGAAAGTGGTTTTACATCATTATAAACTCTAGCATCAATGGGCTGTGTGCGTAGGTCTGTGGGCTGCAGGGAATAGCTGGGCATGTGGCGGAAATCTGGAGGACGTGGCTGAGCAGAAATGGCACGGAGGTGATCTAAGTAACGTTGCTCAGCAGGTACTGTCCGATGATGTCGCATGTCACCCCTGGAGTCACTTCGGAGGTCCTCTGCTCCATGTTGGGTGCTCAGGGCATCAGCATTGCTGTTGAGTCTCATATCCCCTGAGGGAGGTCTACTGCTGTGGACCCCATATGCTGAGAGGCTGCTGTGTGCTGTGACCAACCCTTGTGATGCTCCTGCAAGATGGTGGGGGCTTGGGGAGGGGAGGGGATGTGAAGGTGGGGAAATGCTAGTATGTGTAGTGCTGGGATGAGGGTATGGGTAATGGTAAGGGTATGGGTACTGCCCATAATGGTAGTTATAAGGGTATAGGTGCCCTCTATTTTCTGTCATGCTAGGATCGAAGGAAAAGAGTGAATGTAACATCTCTTGAGGGGTCTGGTCCATGGCAATTAATATGGAAGGATGAGATACACAGTTATGGCGTCTTCTTACTCCCCAGACATAGTTTTATACTATACCATCACTTTCTCTGGTCCATATCCCTCTTCTTACTGCTCATCTGTGAAAGACAGTTGAATTAATGAAGTAGTACATTAATTTTGTTGCTTTTTATATAAAGTTTACTGTCTTAACTACAAAATGTCCCTAAATTCCAGACAGGCTGTATGATAAGCCTTTATGTTACTGCTAAAATTGTGATACTGTATGTAATATTAATATTGCTGTGTAAAGTTAGGTTGGGTTAGGTAGCTAAAGATCTCAAATTTCTGAATTCGTATATGCCCAGATCGCAGCTGCTTAGGTTAATATATTTCGGTAGGGTATCATATGCGTGTGGAACGGTAATAGTAATGACCAATTTCTGTCTCATTGTTGAATCTGATGGGATGGTCCTGCAAGAGGGAGTCTAGTCTATTTTTGAAAGATAAAACTTAACTTGAATAAAACTTAAACAAGCATATCTGAATTAAATAAGATCAAAATTATTGAAGTCTGAGAGAAAATGAAAAGGTTAGAAAATATTGGGATATTTTTAAAATATATAGGCCTATTGGAGTAATGTGAACTCTATTATAAGTACAGTAAGTTAAGAGGCACTCATCATTAAACATCAAAGCTGAAAAACATTTTTATTTCTTGCACTAGGGTAAAGAAATATCTTTAACTATCTCTACACATTTTGATAAGATGTAAGTATCAAGGTCAAACCAGTATATTTAATGTTTTTAATTGAAGCTGCCCCTTGTATACTATATTCAATTAAATTAACCAAGACAAATTATAAAGACTCTCTATGTAACACTGCTGCCCTCAATTCCTTAACATCTTCCTCATCCCAACCATCAGCTTCCCAGGGACACTGATTATAATAATTGACAAGACAGACAAGGACGATATCGATCCCCCTCCCCCCACAAGTGTCCTGAGACGAGGGATAATAACAAAATGGCCGGACACACACACTCTACAAAAGTACCCTTTTTTAACTTCTCTAGGATGTAGCAGCTCACAATAATGTATTAGATGGGTGCATCGTACCTTGTGGATATAGATCCCGTGTACTTTGCCATTCTCACATTGTAAGAGCACTGTATAAATGGTTCTAATAAATCGACCAAAATCTGTCAGCGTCCTCCTCCCCTTTCGTGCCCGCCGAATCTGGGCGAATTCGGCTCGAGTCGAAATTTATTGTTTGAGTCTTGAGATGTTACCGTAATATCAGTATTTTCAATGTAATAAAACCTGTTTGCAATTAACGTCGTAAAAGTATTCATTTGGGCAATGAATATTATTAACTGGTGATTAATTTCTCTCCGGTGTGGAGTTATTTCGTTTTATAGGCCCTACATCTATTCACTGGCCAGCAAGGTCAGAAAAAAAAAAGATGCCATGTTAACTGAACGACACGAATAAATAGCTAAAGGGTGGCATAAGATGATAAGTCATGTAGGCATTCATAAGCAGGGAAGGAATTATGTAGGAAAATGTTGGTGGTTATTTGTTTATGGTTGTATAGTACAGGGTGAACACAACCCATCGTATATCTTTCCCTTTCACAGCCCATGGCCACATATATAGAATGGTAGTCCCAGAACGATAATTCTCAGTTGTCCTCTTAAATAGGTTTCTCTAGTCCTCATCATCCCCAGCAGTTGCATAGAACAGTTTGAAGTTGAACGCATTAAAAATAAGTTACAGCATGATTCAGATATCTCTCATGAACAAAGCCCAATACAGATCTCTCTTTCTCTATCCATAATCTCATAATTTAGGCCCAGGACATGTAAATACTGGTTATATGAAATATATAGGGAACATAGGAAATGACATGCAGTTATAATAAAAAACACGAAAAAATGGCACCGGACAATACAATTAAGAAGGCTAACTTGGCCAATAGATGCGACAGGAGTACGCTCCAAGTTATGATTTGGGTTTGTGAGAGTATTTTAGGCAATAGCTGATTTTCCCCTGCAACCCTAATCAAAACGGGACATATGAGGGGTCTCCTGCTGAATGTAAACACAGACACCGTTGAAAAGGGAAAACTTTCGGCTTCTGAAGAACGTAAAGAAATGAAGAAGGCACCAAGTGTAATGATGCAAAATGGTATCCTTTTGATTTACAGTGTGTTGTGCTGCTCTGGTCAGTGAATTCCACAATGCTGGGAAGTATATTTAACCGAAGTGCCAGCAACAAGGCCTTCTCCATCCCTCCAGTCAAGTTTCGTTTTGCTACTCGTGATTTTCCAGCAGCAGCAAAAGTACAGTCGAGGCCAGGGGAGAAAGAAAAACATATACCTAGAATAACCAATCCTGTCAGACCTACCCATAAAGTTGAAAGGAAAAACCATTCTGAAAGAAATGTCACAAAGGAAAGGTTGCTGAATCAGGTTAGGAAGAAACAAACCAGCAGGAAGAATGAATTGGGCTTAGAGAACTGCAAAGTCCATGAAGCATCTTTTAGCAATAGGTTTGACCCTAAGAGGGACAAACGTCAACACGATACTTACCAACCCTCAGGGGAACTGATTTATGGCATATATCCAGTCCAGCTTGCCCTTGAAACTCAGCGACGTACATTTCACCACCTCATGTATAAACAAGGCTGTGAGGTGAGGAGTGAGAAGATCAAAGATATATTACACACTGCAGCCAGCCGTGGTATCCGCACTACTGGCCTCACTTCTTCACAGTTTAGGAAGATGTTGACAGGTGATCAAACTCACCAGGGAGTATGTTGTGATGTGAGCCACCTCCCATTCCTTGTTTTTCAAAAACATGAATACTTTCCAATGAAAGAATATGGTGAGGTGGTAGAGATTGGAGAAGAGAGCGTGGGCACTGGGATTTGGGAAGGTACAGAAGTGAGAGAGGGTAAAGAGGTGAGAGATGATAGAGGGTTGAAAGAGAATGGAAAAAGAAGAAAGAATGATAGAACTGAGAAGGATAAGTACAGTTCCTCTGAAAGTGGTTTGGATGAAAAATATAGACTGCACATTAATAACCAAGACCATCTATCAGGAAGAGCCAATGATAAACGAAGACATAAAAATGTAAACATTTCTGTAACACCTGTAAATCATGAACATTATAGAGACAAATATGAACATGAAAATTTGAAAATTTTCACAGCATCAACAGTGCACAATAATTCCAACTATTATCAAAAGGAGTTGGGTGAAAACAGAACAGATATAATAATCAACCATAACGACCCTCTCCACCACAGCAGTGAATCTAAGATCCCTCAGCTGTGGATCTACCTTGACCAAATTCAAGACCCCATGAACTTTGGTGCAGTGCTAAGGTCGGCATATTTCTTTGGTGTGGATAAGATTCTGACTTCTGAACATAACAGGTTAGTTATCATATAGAGGACTATTTTGTCTGAAGTTACCAACTGATGTTCAGCAGGATGGCTGATGATGAATTTCCACAGCTGATATAGAGTTTAATTAACTGAAGCTAATTACCCAACACTTAGGAGTCATACATCTTGCAATGATATGAAACTTTAATTTGCAAAGTAAAGTTTAGTCGTAGTGATTTACTGTCTAAAGCAATAAAATTACATTGTATTGTAAACATGCTTTTATTAATGTACCTTTAGACTGAGAAGTATGAAGCATGTTGAAGAATTTTACTTACCTCAAATATTTATCAATTTTTAAATCAACTCTATAAAGTTGTGTGCATTTGCTAATTATGAAATACAGTACCCTGGTATTTGAATATATTTGCTGCTGGTTCAGCATTATGTGCCTATGACAATGTAAATATAGTACATATTTTTGCTAACTCTTCCTGGTGATTGTATTGGTGGTGACTTGGTGGTGTGTGGAGCAGCTGTACCCTTAGTGGTGTGGTGAGCAAGGCCAGCTCAGGCGTGTCAGAAGTGGTGCCGGTGTACACGCTGCCTCATCCATCTGCCGTTATCTTGAGCCAGTTGTCCAAGGCTGGGTGGGTGCTGGCAGCTTCGGCACACCCAGATGCTGGCAGCAATGTCACCCCAGTTGACACCTTCACACCACATGGCAATACCATCCTTATTATTGGTTAGTGTCACTACATGGATGGGCCATTGGCTTGATTTAATCTAATCAGGTTTTTGCCATCTGTCAATTAAATTATTGATGTTTACAATTCATGATTCCTGTAATGGAGTGTTGCCTGTAGATAAAGTCCACAATAATTGATAAGTCTCGTTGTCTCGCTGGTAATAATTTTCAGCTGTACTACTGTACTAACTCATGTATAATTCCCTCTCTACAATGACATAAAGTATGTTATAAAGGTAACCATTCTTATTTTACCAATATATCCTCCTATTATTTTCACATGCTTTTCTGACATTGTATACCGTGATTTTGCCTTAACATTCATATTAGTGGGACAAACAAACACACAGAAATAAAAAAAATTGGTCAGCTAATGGCATGAAACTTTTTTTTTTTTTTTTTTTTTTTTTTTTTTTTTTTTTTTTTTTTTAAGGGCTTCTGGTGTCAATTTCCTGCACTTTATGCATACAGAAATGTGTCATACTTCATTCAGTAATTTATGTAAGGGTATTTGGCAAATATTTGTTATTTTGTGTATTTGTACCATGATTATGCATGCATCAGGGGTGATTTTTTTCTCACATATTTGAGGGGTAAATTTTGCTATAGGAGATTGAAATTTGCATAGCCTATTCTGGTATGTAAAATCAATCTCAAAATATGTCTCTATAAAGATGAAATATGCCCTGGAGAAATTTGAAACACAGGTTGTGTCACCTCGCACCTACAAGATAATAACTCGCTCACCTTTCATACTGCACCTGTAGCTGCTGATTCTGTTCTCTCTTACCCACTCCAGGCAATGAGAGTAAGGGTGTGCAGGAGGAGGTGCTGAGTGTGTGTCATGTGGTGCTGACTGTCCCGCCGGTCCGCCCTCTCCACCAGGCTGCCAGCTGCCTCAACGTTTCCGCCGCCACTGCAGTCCTCCTCCATTCCCTCCGCTCCAAACTTCATAAATTCACTTGTACAACTCCGAACTCTATCATCCCATCCTTCTCAGGCAGTTAAATGCTGGAGCTTAGTTGTTGTGCTCCTGTAAAAAATTTTACCTGTGTCCGACTGTTTAATGGATTTCTAATAGTACGTACACTATGGTTTCCATTGTGTTGGTACATCATGCACCAGTTGTTGTTGTTGTTGAAGTTCTCCCAAGGCAGAATGGCCTCCTGCCCCACAGACCCCTGATACACTCTGGTCGCAGTGTATAAAACAAATGAAAATAAAGTTGGGGCTGGCCCTAAATGCCTGGGCTACCGAAGCACATCCCAAGGAAATGGGACCAGAGCTTACTGGACCAGGGAGTCTGGGGGCCCTCCGACCGCCAGGGAGATTGGGGGAAAGGCTTTGATCCCACAGCCAGTGCTGTGGGCCCAAGTACACGTTACCACAAGAGCTACAAGTGGGGCCGTACCTTCCATAAGACCAGCCCTGAAGGGACCATAAGGGGGAGGGAGTTTACACTGCTGCATGCAAAGGGAAATGCATCCCCGTGTGCTGGCGGTCCACACAGCAGTGGAAAAAAAAAAGGCCTCCGGTTGCAGTACACCACACATGGATTTTTAATCCATGTGGGCAGATCTCGTCAAATCCACTAGAAAGTGACCAGATCCTACAACAATCTTTATTTTAGCCCTGTGGGGGATAACTAATATTCACAGAGAATAAAGTCAGCCCCACTGGGCCCAGGCAAGGGTGTGGTAGAGGATCCAAATTCGTCATTTTTGGATACCAGCCCTCACCAGTTGGAAGGGGTGATAGAGAGGTGGGACAGTAAATACAAAGGAAAGAAAAGGAACGGAGGGATACATGAAGAACTGAAAAGGATTAGCTGGGGCCGAAGGGACGCCAAAACCCTTGAAGTACTGCCCACGTCTCCGCAGGCAATACCTCCCTTACGGGGTCATGCACCAGTTTTATCCAGTGCATCATAATGTATGATGCTATAATGTGAAGATTATTTTGCTGACTATTATATATAGAAAGTAAATACACTCAGGGGGGCTGACTTAATTCTCTGTGAATGTTAGCCATCCCCCATAGGGCTAAAATAAAGAATGTTGTAGGATGTGGTCACTTTCTAGTGGATTTGACAAATCTAAGTGAGGTGTAATGCAACCAGTTTTTTGTTTTGTTTTTTCCTATCACTGCTGTGTGGACCGCCAGCACACGGGGGTGCATTATCCCGTTGCATGCATCAGTGTAAACTCCCTCCCCCTTTATGGTCCCTTCAGGGCTGGTCTCATGAAAGGTGCAGCCCCACCTGTAGCTCTTGTGGTAATGTGGAATTGGGCCCACAGCACTGGCTGTGGGATCAAAGACTTTCCCCCAATCCCCAATCTGCCTGGCAGTCGGAGGCCCCCAGACTCCCTGGTCCAGTAAGCTCTGGTCCCATTTCCTTGGGATGTGCTTCGGTAGCCCAGGCATATAGGGCCAGTCCCTCCTTTATTTTCATTTGTTTTTTCACTGCGACCAGAGTGTACCAGGGATCTGTGGGGCAGGAGGCCATTCTGCCCCTGGAGAACATCAACAACAACAACACCCTAAGGAAGATGAGCCTGATATTCCTTTCAAGTTAAACATTGTACAGTAATGTATATTTATTCATTAGCATACCTGTACTGTACTTTGATTCACTGTAAAAGTAGAAACATATAAAAAGAAGTTACTGTAGCTGATAATATTTTTCAAGTACTGTACTTCTGTTCAGTGCTCAGTAGTGCATCAATTTGAATTTGTTATTAATTGTAGCTACTACTGTATATTGACAAAAGCTTCTGTGTTATATTTAATAATTAAAATTTGTATAAAAATCTAGTGCGTTTTCTGCCTTTACTCAAGAATTATTTGTATATGCATGTACAGTATTTGATGGAAATCAACATCTGAAAATATACTGGAAATTTTGCTTGATCTCCTTGGCTTTAACTTTCACTGATTTATTTTCCTTGAATAAAACACATCATCACACTGTCAATACACTTACTGTAGGTAATAGGTACATATTTCATTATAAAATTATTATGTACTGTACAGCTCTGGACAAAACTCTCAACTCGGTTTGCAGCATTTGGCATCTCATAGAGGGGAATGGGGTTGGGGAATGGGGTTGGGGTTTAGGGGTGGGGGACTTCACTGATTATGAATCTTCTAGGTGGGATGGAGAAATGTGGTATGAGTGAGAAGGCAATTGGTATTGAGTGTGCTGGCTCTTCGAGTACTTCTTATCCGTCTATTTAACATGCGAATCGGGAAGAACATTCTACAACGTACTTTACATAATATGAAATTATTTCAGTGGGGAGGTCTACTATACTTGTTATCGGGGCTGCTAGGCCGTACAGTTTGAGGAACTTCAACAACTATACTTGTTATATCTGCAGTAAGTGATTGTACTGTTCCTTTGCCTGGCTTCAGCTCTTCCTTTCCGTGGTGGGTTGTAGCCTAAATAACCTCTCTATTATTTTCAATTCTTCTATGAACACATCACTTGGTTTTATAAATTATCCATGCCGGTTTTTACTTCGATCCATGTGCTGTCACCTGTTTCTACAGCATACCAAAAAACCACCAAAATAGAGACCTTTATCTGCAAAGCTCATTTCCTCACTTTCCATGTACCATTCATTTTCCTTATCATCCCATATGCAATCAGGGTCAGCTTCAACATTCAGTGTAGCACACAACATGGCAGATATGGACAGTACTCGGTGCGAAGAATCTTCATCATTTTTCTTTGCTACACTGGAGCTGGCGGTCATTACACTCTTTCTCAGAGTTGTACCTACTTAGAACCAACCAGTGCAATATCTTTTACACGGTGTTTTACAGGCAGTGGGGAAGGATGGTCATGGCAGACCCCCATTTGCCGAAGACAGGCAAAAAAGTGCTCTAGACTATCTTGATTTAACCTGTAGGTCAATATAAAAGATATGCCAAAAGTAGCTTTCACCATTTCATGCAACTTTGATAAGATTGGGATGATATGAGCAATCCTTTCTAAAACTGGTACAGTGAATTTTTCCCTTAGACTCTCATTGTTTGTGCAGTTTTATTCATATCCAGAAATACGTTTTGATTATCTGTGGCACCACGCCATCCTATATTTTGACAGTTATGTGGCAAAGGTAACCCAATGAGGTCGTACTTCAAGTGTTTTACATAATCGTCACTTGTAAAATGCAGGCTGCAAATCAATCTTTTACATCCTTAGGAAAACGATGAAAAGTTATTTCACCCATTTTCCTGATACTAAAGTTGCATCCGTATACAGCACAGTTGTTGGGCATAATTGCACTTATACAGGACTTGATTTAGTCTATCACCTGTGCTGGTCTTCTGTCGATGAAACAAGAGTACATTTGACGTCACGTTTAGGGGGTGAGTCAGGTCGCGCTACCCCTTTGAGCCGACCTGGTATCCAATGTCACTTATAAGTGACATTGCTGGTATCTTTGGCCTTGGTGACACGTGGCTTGTGTCTAGGTGGCTATGGATGAGTCTTCCGCCATTGCCGTTGGCCCGGTCTTGTCTGATGGTGGTGAAATTGGTGAATGTAGGTGTTTTGTGTATGTAGCGTAATTTTGTTTCTTATAAGATTGTATGTTGTGTTGTATAATGAAGTGTGTGAGTTCTTGTTGTTTTTTTATGCCATCTATATTTAGTTGAAGTATGTTAATGTTGTGTGTGTTAGGCATGGAGCTATCATGGTGTTAAGTGCTGCTGCACGGGGGTGAGGAGGAGGAGACTGTGGGGGGGATGGAGGTGGAGATGGAGATATTGGTAGTAAGGGTGGTGGTGTTAGAAGTAAGGGTGAGGGTGATGAAGGTTGTGATGTTGTTAAAGGTGTAGCAGGCAACCTTTATGTATATGATTGAGCATATTCCAGGTTGACTATAAAATATTGTCACATGATCATATTCCAGGTTAGCTTAATTCCTGGTTAGCTATAAAACTTTATGTAATGTAAAACAAACATATTTGCCATTAACCCCAAGTGAAGATAACATCTTCACTACATCGTAACTACGCGGTACAGAGGTATGGGACATGTGTTTGTGTAGTGTTTCATGGATACTAATATTGTACAGTTGCCATCAGATGACTCGAGGTCACCCCATCCACTAACATGCTGGTGTTTATTTGGTATCAGTGAAATATATGAACTGGACCGAAATTCAGTCGTCTGCCCGGGTGAAACAAACCCAGTGATGAGTTGTCAATATGCAGATTTAACTCTTCTGCAATGAATATCATACAAAACAATCTTGTTGGTGTAGGAGGTGGCCTCGAGTCATCTAATGGCAACTGTACATGATAAGTGGGTCCAGTTCTTACAAGAGTTGCATTGGACTGAACCCTTTGTCTGCCTAATTTACAGCATAATTATCAGACATGTGTATTTGTTTGTGGGTCCAGGATTGCTTTCAATGTCTCTGGCTCCAGGACCAGTGTATGTATTTATATCAGTATACTGTGCCACCCCCCTAATGGGAACCGCCTTGCCGAGGTGGGGGGGCTTGTGTGTCTCTGAGACCTGGCGAGCTAGACTAGAGGGGGCTCCGGCCCCTGCTAGGAAGGTCGCCAGTGAGAGACCAGACTAAATAGTTTCCATCTTTCAGTTCTTCAACTATCCCTCTTTTCATTTTATTTCCTTCCTGCTTGCTGTCACACCTCTCTATCACCTTTTTCTGGCGCTATAGGACCTCGATGTTGCGGCGCCTAATATCCATCAATTAAATTAAAATTACTGAAAGCCAGTGTGGTGTGTGCTTCTCTCTTCAGATTCAGAGATGCCAAACATCCATATGATTTAATGCTAATTACTTATTAAGGGTGCATTCACACCAAGCGAGTTGAGTCGAGTCGCGTCAAGTCAGTGAACGGCACGATGCGTCATGATTCGCTACCCGCAGTTAGCATTAAATCATATGGATGTAAGGCAAAGCTGTTCACATCGGATGCGTCGAGTCGTGTCGCGTCGAGTCACCGATGGCGCCAGACCCATTTCTGTGTGAGTCACAGCGAGTCCACGGTGGTGAATTTCTTGTTTATCAGTTGCATTTTCATTTTCCAGCAGGAATAAATGAACTATTACCATGTTTCTTTTATTCATTATTGCCCTACACACAGACTTATTGTTTGAATTTTCAATAAGATACTTCTTACCTTAAAAGAATTGTCATTATTTCTTCAACCCCAACAGCACGTCTGTAATTAGTGTTCCTTTTCTTTATGAAAGATCCTGCCACGTCCACCACCTTCTTTAAGTTTTCACTAGTCATCTTAAAGGAGTCGTAGAATTTTTCTGGATGGTTCAGCAAGTCTGGAAATAAATGACTAAAGTTTCGAAAATCTGTCCTTTTGGTGTTCAGTTTATGCATCTAGATTCGGGTTGACTTACGTCTACCACGACGACAAAGCCTTAACAGAACAGCTACCTGCCTGAGCAACTGAAAATGGGTCCATTGGCCTTGAAATCTGGCAAGCCACTGAGTATACAGAGTAATGACTTGACTCGGGCTGACGCTGTCGGTGTGAACGGAGATTTTGTGTACGCTGACTTGATGTGACGCGACTCGACTCGACTCGCTTGGTGTGAATGCACCCGGAGGCCTTCTAGTTAGTAAATGCTGCCAACCGAGTCAAGAGAGTTTTGTCCGGAGCTTCATGTACTGTGCATACATTAATTGCTGAATATAGCATACATTTCTCAAATAACTTTCTTGGGACAACTCTCTGGCTGAAAAGGGGATAATTTACAGAGGAGTGATGACAAGCTTGAGATGAAGGATATTGAAAAGAGGTAGGCTATAGTTGAAGAGCTGAAAAAAACACTGACTTGTTACCAGAAGGGTGTCAAAAGTAAAAGTACAGTTCTCTTATGTTCGTGGTTTAAAAACGCATTGATGAAAATATATGATAGCAGTGAGACCTTTGAGGGTATTGGAGTACGTGTTGAGAGGGCGTGAGGAAGTGAGTAGTGGAAACGGAGTAACAAGGGGAGGAAGTGCTAATATAACATCATTTATTCTGATTGTCTGAACTACTGTACTGTACTCTCATTTTTCCTTTCAACTACCCTCTCCCTCAGCACCACCGCTAACCTCTCGCTCACCACCAATACATGAAGGTGAAGCGAATTAGTGAAGCGAGACAGAAACAGTAGATGAGTAAAGTGAGAGAAGCGAGAGTTATTCGTGATCATCCTTACCATTTACTAAGCTTAACTGTATGAGGGCATTAAGGTGAGAGTAACATTTGCTTTACTTCCTGTCCAGTCGGTATATAAGAAGCAGTAGTTTGATTCAGCATGTGAACGGTACTATAGACCCAGTCTGGTCCTGGCTAACCTTGTCCCACTCTATTCCCAGCATTCCCTGTGTTCTTAATTAAAAACAATCTAGCACCCCTTCACTTGTAAGGGGCAGTAGGTAGGTAGACAGGCTCTCGTAAAAATAAACTTACATTAGTGAACCTTTTTTATTGGTCATTCATTCGGATTTTTAAAACCAAACATGCCTGTGTGGTTGGCATGCCCGAGTCAAGGACGGTAACTTTCTATCTACGACACTGACCTTCCTAGTAAGAAACGAGATTGATTGATTGATTGACTTATAATAGGCGCCGCAACAGAGAGGTCATATATAGTCGGGAGAAGGTGATAAAGACGTGAGACAGTAAGTAGGAAGAAAAAAAAAAGGGGGACATTTGAAGAACTGAAAGGGAGTTTCTGTGAGTTATGGCAGTGCATTAACTAGTACGATCATAATAATGGTGTCACAATAGAAATTATTGTAGATAAGAGCAACGTCGAACACTAAGCATGAGAATAAGTAAAGGAGGGAAAGTTGAAGAGCTGAAAATCGTAGACTACAGTCTACAAGATAAGAAATATTAAATAAAGTGATAATGTCATCATTCAGGGTCACGCGCCGCTACGCCTTGACGCAGTGTGGTGCACCACTGTTCTCTCAGACGTGGTAGTGTAAGGACGACAAACAAGTTGAGTCAGAAACAACGTCCACAGTTCCATATCCGCCCTCACTGCTATCAGAGTGCCTGGTGTCTGTTTCTACATCCACTATACAGGTATAAATTATAGTATATACCCAAGTGCATCTAGCCCATTCCTTGACAAAGTACCAGGTGCTAAAGACTGCATTATAATAATATTATGATTCATGATCATGTTATTATACATATACATATCATACTCATTAGAGAGAGCATAAATAATCGTGTCATGAAATATGGTTGAAACATAAGTCGATAATCAAAATGTGTGGTAGGCCTATATTTTGTGTGTCATGGGGCTTTCATAATGTTTCACGAACAAGCAAATATATTTTTTAGAAAAGATGGAGAGATGAAGAGAGGAAAGGAAATGGCTTTTGTCATGCAGTAGGGACAACAAAACAAATAAATAAATTAAACATTTCCCACATTTTTGTCAGCATTACATTCCCAAGGGCACACAACAGTAAACAAGTTTAGCTCCTATCCACAGCCATCCGTCAACCCTCTGTGCACAGACCATTTTCAAGCGAGTGTACAATCGGGAAAGAAAGAATCTAAACACATATTATGACCCCTGACAATCACTCTTAAACATGTAGGAGATAGTGGTGGAATTTCATGAAAGGTAGGATAAAGTTGTATCATAGTGTGGGATAGGTAAATACCAGTCTCATTCTCATATATATATATATATATATATATATATATATATATATATATATATATATATATATATATATATATATATATATATATATATATTGGGAAGATTCTGAGCATGACGACTATGTAGAAGTAATAATAGACATTCACTTTGTGTCATTTATGTCTTAAACATTATTTATAACTTATTTTTTATTAATTAATGAGACTTAAATTTTGGACAAAGTGTAGATGAAAACATTTGTGGCGGCAACAGCATCAGTCGGGTGTAGGTTCACAATATGGAATCAAAGCCTCATGTACAGTCAGCGGCAAAAGTCCAGTCGCCTCATCACTTGCTTCACCGAGGCACGCGATGTTCATAGACTCGAGATTATTAAATGTAGAAAACGTGCTTATTTCTTGAGTCCATGAACACTGTCTCGGTGAAGTAGGTGAGGCGACAGGACTTCTGCCGCCGACTGTACACTCGCAATCCAAAATTTGTATCCAGGTCTTGTTGAACTTTTGAATCATTTGACATATAGTGATCCAATTACAACGCTTATCCTGTTTCATATTTGCTTCAGCTCGCATAATACTCGACCAAGCTAGTCGAAGAAAACATGGATACATATTTTGGATTGCGAGTGTACTTGCATAATTATTCATAGATATTAGCAAATAAAATTCATACTTTATTTGCGCGTTCCTGTGGACAGTCTACCTTACTTATGGATAAGTACTCCAAATACAACGTTACTGGTAATAATCTTTAATACCCTGTTGCGTTTTCAGCTTTTAGAGTTTCTTCACTTGAATATGGACAAAGCTTCTTTGAGCACCCTCCATTACCATACTGAGGATGTGAGCAACTGTGTAATACAGGGATTATATATTCATTTAACTAATTAAGGCTGTACGTACAGTACAAGCAAAAATTAAACGCATTCATATTTATCCCTTAGTGTGAACAATAACGTCATGTCCCAGACAGCGCTTAAGCAGGTGGGACCATCAGTCAACGCCACCACGGCTGAGATAAACAAACATCTTCCAGGTGAGTATAAGGCAGTTTTATTTGTATTGCCACGGATGCTTTTTATTTTCCCCCTTTAAAATGTACTAATTAACATCTTTGTTCAACTAATCTGCCTTCTGTTCGCGTGGAAAGGATATTATGACTTGGTGAAAAAAGAAATGGATGACTGGTCGAATGGCTGGTTATGCGTAGTGGTGATGAAGCAAAAATATGTAGGGATTTATGTATGCTACCTCTCTCCTTGATATGATGTCATTATTGTTCACTTCCTACAAAATGCCCCCGTAGGGGGGTATTGCCTGTAGTAATGTGGGCAATACTTACAGGGTTTTGGCGCCCCTTCGTCCCCAGCCACTAGCTTTCAGTTCTTCAACTGTCCCTATTTTCTTTTCATTTCCTTCCTGCTTGCTGTCACACCTCTTTATCACCTTTTTCTGGCGCTATATGACCTCGATGTTGCGGCGCCTAATATCCATCAATCAATCAATCCTACAAAATGCGCGAACTAACGAACTATACATTAGAGCACTTCTCTTTGAGGAAGAAGTAACCTAAACAGAACACAGTATTGACAGAATGAGTTTAAAATCATGTAATGTAATGTACAGTACGTCAACAAATTGGTGAAATGGGTCGAAGGGCAGCCAATAAAGGTTGACGGCGAGGCATATACAGTACCACGTCTCCTGTACTCATCTATAAACAAGACGGGAACGGACACAAATCGTCAGTAGTCAAACTACAAAAATATAGCAACACTGGCAGTAAATAAGGGTTAAGATATTATAATTGAAGCTAATTCATACTGTAAATTGTACAGTCGGCGGCAAAAGTCGTGTCGCTTTACTCAGCGCTTCTTGAAGGATAACATACAAGATAATCGTTGAACCAACACAGAATTACAATATCGAGGGGGGCTAATTAGTAAACTACTCTGGGTTTTCATTTTACGAGCCTGTGAAGCTTATATTTCCATCATGATTTGGCAGATGTGGGGTCACGACTTTTGCCGCCGACTGGCGACTGTACACAGAAAAGAATGAAGTAACCACGGACCTCACTAACGATAAGGTATTGGCGTTATCAAGTTGGGTCTAAGCATTTAATCCTACCAATCCATTAGAGCCGATAACATTATTTAGGCAATAACAGACAAATGCCACCCCAAGATAGTGACGGCGACAAAACAATTAGACACAGACTATAGTCAAACTCATAGCAACCAAGTCCGTGAAACAAAACTTATCACAGATGGCGAGAGGGTAATCAAACAGGTGTCAGTTATACAAAGTCACAAAGTGAGACCGTAAGGGATATTTTACAACACCTCACCCGTAATATGCTCTCTCTCTGAGACAAATAATAATTTTGTAACTATTTGCAAGTGTAAAATACCTCTCAGCTAATAAGTTTTTCAATACCAGATGATGAGGTGGAGGAACTGATAGATGCAAGCCTTGCTGCCCGAAAGAACTCCTACAGTCCATATAGCAAGTTCCCAGTGGGTGCTGCTCTCCTCACTAACACTGGGGAGGTCATCACTGGGTGTAATGTGGAGAATGCATCATATGGCTTGACTGTGTGCGCTGAAAGGACAGCTGTGTGTCGGGCAGTGGCAGAAGGACACCGCAAGTTCCGGGCCATCGCCATTACAGCCGAGATGGGTGAAAAATTTGTCGGACCATGCGGAATGTGCAGACAAACCCTAGCTGAGTTTGGTCTTGATTATGAGGTGTATCTGTCCAGACCTGACAAAACCTATATGAAGACTACTGTGGGCAAGCTTCTCCCAGACAGCTTTAATCCAGAGTGGGTTCACTTTGAATCACAGTGACATCTCTGGCTATTTTGTGGGGGAACTAAACTGGGCAGCATAATATATGAAGCAATATAAAACAGATTCATTATTGATACTTTCTTACCACTCCTTCTAGAACACTTTCTTTGTGTTAATATAGTACGCAAACCGAAGATAACATGGATTTAACAATGTCCTAATACAGTATACAATGTGCAACTGGGCAAATAGAAAGTGCAAGAAAAATATTAGGGTATATAGAGATGTCTAGCAATTCCCTGTAGTAAGTCTGCATATCAATATGAATGAATAACTCAGAATCTAGAGCTTGTGTCAGGTGAAATGTGATTGGCTGAACCATTGAGTGAAAGTGAAGCAAATATCTTCATTCTTTTGTATAAAAATGAAGAATATACAAAGATTATACAGGGACTCGATAACAGGCCTCAGAAAACTTTATATAAAGTAGGAATCCATAAAAACAAAATTAAACTATCAAGTAACCATTATGTCTCCTTAAATAACATTGTACAAAACTTTCCTTAACAGTTAAGAACTAATAAAAATTAGTAAAACAATTAATATTTCTTTATTTAATATTTTGTACTTAAGCTTAAATACATGTCATAAAATATACTAACTATTGTACACAAAGACCATAATAAAATATCACTGTATTTAATGGGACAAGACATTTTCAACAAATTTTGTACCAATTCCTCAATTAGTGTCTAGGATTTATGAGATGATATTCACATAAGAGGATTGACAACACTGAATCTGACGGGGCTGCTCGGCCAGACAGCTTGAGGAACTTCAACAACAACAACACTGACTCTGGAGCATAGATTTGCCTACGTATGGGTCGAGGATAGGCCGCTCAGAAACATGGTGGTAAGATGTCTTGCGCGTTTGTTAACACTTTCTCATCAATAACCTGGGGTTTACTCGTCTGGTAGATCGAAACATGGCTGAGGATTTTGTTGGAACTAGAGTGCTCAGAGGTTTATTGGTGTTTTGTTGCCATACAGTATTTGGTTTGTATCTTGACATGTAATTAAATACTTTAACATGAATATCATGTCATGATATGATAACCTGCTGAGAGAGAAACGGAAGATCACAAATACACCTGATATATTTTGATCATATATATGTTTGCATTGTGAAACGTGCCATTCAGTTGTGAAATTGTGTTGCACATTGTTATTTAACTAAAATAAGGTGAAACTAGCACCAAAGCTTAATTATGTAGCATTAAGATGAGAAAATATGTTTGAGAAGCGGCCCATTGAGCGAGGAAAAAGAGCTTAGATGGAAAAACTTGCTATTAAATTAATTTATTGGGATTTGATTTGTTCACGAACCCATGAAACAAATTGCATAAAAAGTGGCAGTACCATTGTTTTTATCTGGACAAACCTTCATATTTGTTTTGATCCTCCAGACAAATAAACCCTGAGATAAAGATTCATAATATGAACGACAGTGTTGCGAAAGGCTTAGTACTCTCACATTTCTATGGTACAGTACTTATCTTCAATCCATTCATCGGCAACTGTACTTCAGACATCTGTAAGAAGTGCAATAAATCATATGTCTATACACTGATCTTATACTCAAGGTACATCATGTTATCATACTCATGGATGACATACTTGAGCTTCCTGGTAGCAGAGCGAACATCTTCCTTCCTGATGTCACAGTGGGTTACAAGTCGCACCGTTGTGTCTGATATGGCTAAGGCCATCACCACTATCTGTTCGCTCAGCTCCTCTGACTCTTCATCTGTCACCTGATGTAGTAGGGTTAGAGTTGTAGTTTGAGTGAAAGTTACAATCCATAATATTATTATGTCCACATACCTCACTACCACTTCTAATAAATAAGGCTTGAAAATGCTTGCATGGTAGAAACATAAAAAATAAATATATAATTCCCTGTTATAATTGTATCTAAACAAAGGAGAAAAAATAACAGTACAGCCACATCTAGAACCCAGTGTGACCAAATTAGAAATATGACAACAGTTGCCACCAGAAAGGAGTGTGTATGAATGAACTAACCGAGGCAAGGCGCTGGCAGAGCTTTTTGGCATTGACCCTGATGTTGTCACAGTGGAGGAGGACCACATTGGTGTGGACATCTTTCAGGTTGACTGTGACTGCGCTGCTGTGTTCCTCACACACACCTGCAATTTTTTTTTTCAGAGAATATAAGTATTTTTTTTTAAGCAGGCAAAAATATAAGTGCTCCCTCACTAAATTTTTTATCTTAATAAATTTTACTGTTTATTAATTGCTAAGGAGGATAGATAATACACATTTTACTTTCAGAACTACAGTGCATTTTCATCAACATAATCATCTGATTTCCATTTTTTCAAGGGGTGCATTTTCACTAAGGGAAAACACATACTAAACACACACACACACATACTTTATCCTATAAACAAGAGCTGACAACTTTACACTGTTCTCCATAAATGTCAAAATGTTAAGCAGTATTAAAATCCCACAAACCACAGCTTCCATTTAAGATAATATGGTTGAATTAATCCAATCAATTTCATGTTCCAGAAAATCCATATTGTCTGCGAATTAAAAAGATACAATGATGTTGACATACAGATGGAGTAATCTATGAAATTATGCCAAAAAGTAAACTTTAGCATACTGTAAGGGTATTGTTCCTTACTCTGAGCAAGGGCTCTTGCATGAGTGTGGTCCCAGGAGAGGCGTGGTGCCACATGGTCAAGGGCCCACAGACCCGCAGCTGCTACGATGCCACTCTGGTGCAATCCTCCACCCAGCACCTTCCTCAAACGTTTAGCCCTGCATTGATATACACAGTAATCTAATTATGCCCTGTATCAGCTTCAACAATCACACTCATGTACTTGTACAAGGTTTGTTATGTGCTTACTTATGCATTTCACTTTTTCAAAGCAGAGATGAGAAATGTAAATAAAAAATAAACAGACAATTGAACTGGGCAGTAGCCTAATTTAAGAGCTTTGGCTGCCTTTGGCCAGTACAGAACTTAAATCTACCGTGATCAACTAAACTTACAGAATCCATCTCAAATGAAACAAAACCAAACCTCATTTAATCTAACTTAACCCCTATCAGTTCAGTATTTCACATCCTAAGAGATCCTGAGCATCCTATCCTTGCCTGACTTTGCTATGAATTCCTTGGTGCCGATAACAAGGGACCCCATGGGAGCCCCAAGGCCCTTGTTGAGACAGAGTGACACCGAGTCGCAGGCTTGGACAATGCGGGCGGGAGAGGTTCCCAGGGCCACTGAGGCGTTAATGAGTCGTGCACCATCACAGTGGAGGGGTAGGCCCAACTCACTGCACATTGCTCCCAGCTGATGGACAGTCAAAGCAATCTTATAAATAAAAACAATGACCCACATACACATAATGTATTATGATATGGTTACATTATGGATGAAATTGGGTACAATCACAACCTAATTTGAATTATATTGCTAATATATACTATAATCCCTTATAATTCTGACAAGTCTTACAAACTAGTGGTATTCCTATCAATAATATTTTACACTCCACTCCCACATGGGCCATTCAAATATAAAAAATTTACATTCAGAAAAATAAATCACTTTAAATATATTTGTAATAAAAGAGATTGTTTAGTGTTGAAAATTTGTTTCTCAACACAAGTTTTAACTTTTAATGCCATCCTGGCTCAAAGTTGATGAAATGCCATTTATGATTTAGTTCATTATTTGTGTAAGCTTCAAACTCTGTAAAAGTCCACAAATTCATCGTTACATTACCTACATTTGCTGAAAATTAATATTAATATTATACACTTCCAAAGAATTGCAAAACTACCAATAGCTTCAGAACATAAAACATCTACAGTACAATGTACATTTTTCTTCTTTCCATTACATCAATACAACAGTAAGCCATTAACCTGGACCTACCTCATCCATCCAATTTAGGGGAATGGCCTTGCCCCCAGCATTGTGGTGGGGGTTCTCCACACATATAAGTGATGTGAGAGGAGATTGAGCGTCATGCTCATCTCGCACCAGCCCACGCACCTCATTCAGGGAGAAGGTACCATCAGGGAGATTTTTTATAGTTCTGTGGTGTACACTTCCTATCTGTTAGAAAACGAAGAACATATTGTGTGATAACTGTTGCCTACCAGAAGCAAATATGTACAGTTGTTGACAACAGTCCATTAATCTTGACCACTTTCCTGATAATAGATAGATAGATAGACTTTCCTGAAGCTATGCCATACTCAAAAGTGATCATCCAGCAATACATCATGGCTCAAACAACAGTATGAATATTTCTTCTAGAGTTTTGATATTAGAGTAAAAAGGAAGCATATTTCACATGACACAAATGATGAAAATAAGAAAAAATGTAGCACTACATACTCAATTTTTCAATTCTTTCGTCATACAACACATATCTAACAAAGTACATTATATAACATGCATAGTGGTGCCAGACCTGTGCCATGCCACCCTGGGCCCATAGGTGCAGGTGGCTTTGGTCCCCTACAATCGCTTCAGATCCACGACCCCAGCAATGCGTCATCACTGTAACATAAAAGGGTCAAGTTTCATTCATATTATATTCAACTTATTACATACTGTATAGAGTATGAATATGGGACAGCCATTGTCATTATTACTACCCTACATAATCAGTTTGACAAATTATCTCACCACATATAAGATTAGCCATTGTACCAGAAGGAACAAACAGTGCGGCCTCCTTCTGCAACATTTGTGCCACCCGATCCTCCAAGGCTGTGGAGATAACATGTAAGAGATCAAGATACAGTCTAGGGTTTTAAGATACATATAAGAGTACTTACAGTAAGCACCAATAAATGACCAAACAATGCGCTATTCAAAATATAAGTAGTACATGAACTACCATGGTAATTATTTCAAACTACGGTACAGTACTGTACAATCTTGAGTGAATGAAAGTGAGTTGAGTTGCCTTCATTTGTTTTTTGTTGGCATCACTTTTGTGTTTTAGGTACCACTGAGAAATTGATGCAGTAATATATAATAGGTGGTATAAAGGGGAGTCTGAGTAAAGTTCACTGACTCTTAACAGTTGGGTCCTCGGAGAAAACATCGTCCCCTAATGTCGCCTCCATCATGGCCTTCTTCATCTCCCGACTCGGTTGAGTTACTGTGTCACTACGGAGGTCCACAATGCGCTACATGGAAAGGACATCAATAAGTAATAATGGCAATATTTCATGTAATGGTTAATACCCAATTTATATCAAAGAACATGTGCTGAGAAATTATAATACTGTACATTACAGCACATCAATTTAATAAACCACACAATTTATGGAAGAAGAAATTCATAGGAGGATTCATCAGCTTTTGTGACATATTTATATAATACACACTTATCATACAAAAAAAGATGAGCTATAACTTCTGTCTACTCGAAACCGATAAGTGAAGTAGACATAAGCTGTCATTGTGGGTAGTTTATATAAAAATTTGTGGTAGAACTTGATGTTCATCAGCACACAACATAGTAATGTACTGTACAAACAAACATCTTTTTCAAGCAAAGCAGGAATGAGGTTTTGTGACTGGATCATTAAAATATTTAAGCAACCAAACAGCATACAATTAACGATAGATTGATTTTAGGTGCTGCAACAGCAAAGTCATAAAGTGCCAGGAGAAGGTAATAAAGAGATGATACAACAAAAAGGAAGGAAATAGAAAAAACAGAGGGATAGTTTAAGAACTGAAAGGGAGTGGCTGGCACCGAAGGGGCACCAAAAACCTTAAAGTATTGCCCACATCACTACAGGCATCACAGGGAAGCAGCATACAAGATAGGTTATTAATGTCATAAAGAATACTGAACTCAAATGGATTTGGAAATTGACCTGTACTGTGTTAGTTAGATCCGATACAATTTTAGAGTTTGGGAACAAAATAAAATAAGGAACAACTGTTAACCTGACTCTTAGACACAAGGCGAAACCAACTCACCAGAAGATGGGGCATTCCATCTTCGTCAATCACTCTGGAAAGGCCATGTTGGACTGGGGGTGGGTTTGGGTTACTTTTTGCCGCCAGAGTGCGATGTTTCTTCCCCCGGGAGTGCTTGATAAGCTCCGATTTGCCTGCCAGTAGTTCCTTGTCGCAAACAGTACAATGGGCTCGGTCATCAGTGATGCCTTCAGTCAGCCAACCTTGGAACTCCTTCAGGTGTATCCACTCCTTCCGAAATCTGGAAGTCAACCACTCTAATAACTTATTCATCTTCTTGTCATATTTCTCCAGCAATGATTTATGAATTTAAATTCTTTTTATATCAGACAATATTTCTGATAAATACAGTAATAAGGTTATTAGGAGCTGCAATTTCCAAATTAAAATCTGTACATAGCGAAATAATATCTGAATTGACATTGCCACCTGACATTAATTCATGCCACCTTTCTCATGTTGATTATTGTATTGTATCGTGAATTGGTCTCCCCAAGAGTCTATTAAAGGTCCAGCCCGTATTAAATAGGGTAACAAGTCTATTTTCAACCTTCCCCCTTAGACACCCACTACCTTATCTTCATATAAAATATACTGGCTGATAAAGGTCAAGATAGAATTTAAAGTATGCCATTTGATATTTAAGATTCTAAAATTTGATAAACTGAGGTTTGTGACTGATCTATTAAGGCATTCCTTGATACATTCAGGTATGAATGAAGTGACAATGAATGATTGTTAGTCATCTTCTCACGTCCCATATTCTTCGTAGTGGTCCTTAGATAAACTACCACTTTCAGAAAAGCAATTAACCTCCATTGAGTCTTTCAAGAGGGAGTTGAAAACATTTCTTTTTTTGAAATTTTATAATCTTCAAGGAATACAAATACAAAGGAAGTACTGTATTGGCAACAGGAGATCCACAGTGGCCTTTTACGAGGTTACCTGTTTAACTACATTAATCTAGACTATGTGTTGAAAGAAAGGATAGATAAAGGGCAAGGCTCCTCCCCACCCACCACTCCCACCGGGTATTCCGGTTGGAAAAAAAGGTAGAAAATAACACCTTGCTCGTTAATAAAATAAATGTACAAGGAAATTTTATAGAAAAGTGGGAAAAGTAATGAAAGTCTAATTCTAACATCTACTTACTATTAAAAAAAAAAAAAAAAAAAAAAAAATATATATATATACTACAGTACATCCTTTTTCTTGAAAATATTTATCGAGGCTATGTTTAAATGTTTCTACTGTATTCGCTGCTACTACGGATGCTGGGAGTTTATTCCAATAGTTAACGACTTTGATACTGAAATAGTTTTTTCGTAGTTCTTTGTTAAAACGTTGTCCTTTAAGCTTAAACCGTTATTTCTCATTCCAGACTAGGGATAGAGCTGGAATAAATGTTAATAATTTATTTTATCAAAGTTTTTAAGGAATTTAAAAGTTTCGATGAGGTCGCCACGTATTCTACGTTTTTCAAGAGAAAACATACTTGAACTTTTTTAATCTTTCCTCATATGCTAAATCACGAATGCTAGGGATCATTTTAGTTGCTCTTCTTTGTACGCTTTCCAACTTTTTAACATCTTTAGCATAACAAGGGGACCACAGTTGAACCGAGTATTCTAAATGTGGTCTAACAAGAGATGTATATAAGTGCATTATTACTTATGGTGACTTATATTTAAAATTCCGAGCAATAAAGCCTAAAACTACATTAGCTTTTTTACTTACTGCCAAACACTGCGCACTTGTCTTTAGAGATCACTGCTAATTATGACATCTAAGTCCTTTTCTTCATTTACTTTTGACAGATTTCTACCTTGTAATCTATAATTGTGTCTAAGGTGTCACAACTGACAGATACCAAGAAGGCTATGAAATTACCGTAGTGATTTTCTTACATATACATAGTCTATAGAGTTTCTTTTTAACTGGAGTTTTAAGCATGAAAACTATCAAATATAGAGGTACTTTTTCTCCTATGGCAGAAATAGGACTCTGACTCACTTTTGGCTGTAGATACGCACTTTTCTTTTCTTCTCAGGGGAGTGCTTCATCTCTACCACCTCCATCTCAGCTCCCTCTTCAATTCCCTCTTCCACTGACACTGTCATCTGTGTTGGCACAGCTCCTGCTGGACCTCCATCCTCAAGGGATCCCATGCTAAGTGACCCTCCCTCGATCTCTGAGCTGAAATATTATTTACTGTAAAGGAGATTGATGACATAACAAATCTTTTACTTCAATAGCACAGAAATATCTTTTTATCTATATCTTGACTCCCTCCCTCTGGGTACAGTACATCCTCCTTGCTTGGTCAAGCCCTTCCCCTCTACTTATGATCCTCTCCTTCACTTCATTCTGATATGTTTCTTCATTGTAGGTTTTTTATTTTTGATATCGCACCCACCCACCTAACCAATAATCTTGCGGGTGAGACTGAAATATCAGAGTTTTTGGTGTGGTCCAATATATAAATTTTGTAAATGTAGTATAATAATGTGGCATTGATTTTTATATTGATCAACAATAAATGTTGAAAAATGGAAAACCTGAGGTCGGCCAAGTTTTGTCCTAGCCTGGCTACTTCATAGGTTGTTAAAATATTATAAGGCAACAATAAAACTGAAGCATGCCATGTTTACAACTGATATGTGCCCACTGGATGCCCAGGTTAAGACTAATGATACTATAGTTTAATTAAAATTAGGAGAGTTTGTTGGTTTAAACTACAAATTTTGGAGTCTAGGACCAGAGGATGCACAGTAATTATCTATTCTATTACCGCACAATGTTTTTACCCTCTTCACCCACTAATTTATACTGTACCATTCTAAGACACTTTTATTCTGAAATGTCCCATATTCAAATGGGGCATTTAGAAATTGGCCTAACCTTATCTAACCTAACCTAGACCGCAGCAGACTACCGTGACCTAACCTGGGCAAACTACTGTTATATAACCATGGAAAAGTAGCAGGACCTAACCAGGGCAAAATACTGGAACCAAGCCAGATCTGGCAACACTGCTATAAAATGGCAATAGTCTAGATAAATATCAGATGTACTGGTTAGGACTGAAAAATGCCATGGTCTTGGTTAACTCATGTGGGTTTGTTAGTTTGTATAGCAAAACCTGGCTTGGTTTTTCAATTTGCTAAAAATAGAAAACTCAAATCATATTTTGGTATGACATGGTTTAGGTTTTCTATTTTTCAATATTTATGGGTATTTATTCCCCACCAAAATTCCTGATGACTTTTCCCCCCAAGACTGATGGAGATTTTATAGGTAATATATAAAAAAAATCAAATGAAATGAATAATACAATCAATCAAGTACAAACAAATTCAAATATAAGTATTTGGCAGTAAGTAAATTTACAACCTAACCAAACTCAACATAGAAGTGATGGATATTCAGTATCAGTAATGTAGCATGAGACAGAAATGTCATTAAACGTATTAAAATGGCATACAACGGTAAAAATACCTCTCTTTATTTATACTGTACATAGAAAATTAAAATAAAGTAAAATAATCACATTTTACCAAGATAAACCTTAACTAAATTGCGCCATGACAACCTATAACATCAATATATTTTATCTTTATCAACTCTGGAGACTCACTCAGCAAATGGTGTGACCTCTATGGAGTGTCCAATATATTCCTCCTTCATATTCGTCACCACCACATCCTTCTTCTTACGATCCACCATAATCCTCCCCGTAAACACAGGATTTTCCCCACCTTGTCAATGGCCGTCAGGGGAACAAGAGTTACAAGAGCAGCAGCAGCCAGCAGCTACTACTCACAAATGCTACTATATTCAATTATTCACGTTTTAAATACTTTTATATGATTATGCTCTACATTTTATTTTTTAAGGGAGTTTTGCAATCGTTCTGATATTTATGTTAGTATAGTTAAAATTATCTATTCCTGTCCATGGGTGATTTAAAATATTTTCATTTTCTTGGTTTATTTTCACATTCAACAGCACATTCTGAAGTAACACAAACATCAAAGCCAAATTAGCCAATAGTTACAAATATATTAATTTTATATACATATATATACTGAATCCGGATATCAACTTATAAACACTACAATATAAAATTACAGTACAGTATAAAATTGTGGACTCATTGGAGTGCTATTGCAGGGGTAACTGCACGAAATGTTTTCCAAGCATACTATCATATAAATAAGGCAAATAACCATGCAATGATATAAACACATGCCCCTATTGAGTAGACGTAATCATTATACAAAAATATCTTCATAACGTCACAGATTTCATTAACAACAGTTTAATATGACTCCTGCTGGTAAACAAAAATACAAAACGAAATATAATATGCACCATATTCAGAAACAGATGACTAAAAACTGACCCTAACAAGCATACAACATTAACAGAAACTTTCATTACAATAAATTAGTAACTGTCTATAAAGGTAAGAGAAGCTATATTTTTATTAAATCATCATAGTGGTGACGAGACAGGTGCCTTTTACAACAGGGGAAGGCGTGGGAACTTGTTGGTGTAGAAAACGAGAATATTTTGGGGGGCGGAGTGTAGGGAAGACTTCTGGGATTGGCGGCAGAAATTTCCCTATTATTTGTTTACATTTCAGGGAAACACGTGCGTTCGACTGTCCAAGGAGGTAACGCCCCTCTCCGAAAACAACGTTTTTCAAGGGTTCAGAACAATTACTAATTTTTATATTGACTGATCGAACATCATAAAACAGGTTTAAAAATACGGAAATTAACCAAATTATAATGACAAACTAAGATTATGCAAATCATATATGGCACTAGCCGAATGGACAAACATATTAATATTATACTTACAACCGTATCGCATCAGGTTAAGCATAGTAAGCCGACTTACGATGTAGAGTATAAAGAGAATAGTCCGTTGGCAGCTTGTTTAAAGGTAAAAGATGTCAACCTATGAGGCATATGCAGTCAACTGGAATAACTATTTCTTATCATATCATAATCATCACAAAAATGTGGAAAATATCACAATAATATCAGTGATGACTGTACTGAAAAATGGGTAAAGACGAGAAATAGTTAGTAACATTGAATTTATTCCTGACAACCATTACCTAATTAATATCAATATTTTACGTAATATGGTCTTACTGGATGTGACATAGTTATAATTTGACTCGACTAGACACAACACACACTCTCTCTCTCGCGTGTGGGGAAATCTCTTTAAGCCTGATATAACCTCCTTTGACATTCAGTATCATATATCACAGGTCGAGGTAACAGTCGATGGCGTAATTAGTTTAGCACTCTACAGTCATGTCGTAAGAGTGTATCAGCACCTAAACGCAGTCCCTTCTGTAAAAATGCTTTAACCACTTAACCTCTGAATTTTTTTCTGGGGAGAGTAAAATCTTCCAGGGTTAGTATGGCGGTATGTAAAATATATATGAGAGCTATTACCATCATTCATAGAAAAAAAATAGAATAAGAGGAATTTAAAACATGCATTTTATGAATGCCGAGTGTCATGCAATGTGTTGTAATGAATGTCATGTACTGTACACTCTGCTACACAATTTCAAGATGTAGGAATAATTTACAGGTGCAGTCGGGCTCAGGAATTCGTACATAGAGCATTGGTTAAAGTTTTTTTTTTATTATGCACATATTGTAATGATTGTTCAGCTGATTGATTCAAGTATTAGCCAAATAATATTAATAGAAGTGTTTGGTGTTGGAAAATTAATGTACTAAATTTTCTGGTTGTTATGAACCCTTAATGTCACAGTGGTGTATACGAATTCCTGAGGTCGACTGTACTTCAATATCTAATGGCATATAACAAAAAAAAACGTGGTATGTTCGTTGGGGTGAGGAAAGGATGGGTTAGTGAGGAATAATAATCATGTTAGTATAGATTATTGAGTGTGTTATGGTGAAAATGCTAAGTTTGTGGGATAGTGAAAGAGCAAAATGTTGGGTTGGTGACTGGCGAGCATGTTGTATTGGGTTAGTAAGGGTGTTGTTATGTTAGTAGGTTAGTGAGAGTCCCTCCACCTCCGATCCCTCTTTATCTCCCCCTCTCCTCCCCCTCCACCTACCCCCGGGTACTGTGACCTATGCAGGGAGAAAGTGGCCTTGGTTGGAATGTGGTCTGGCAGGGGAGGGCAGAGGGGAGCAGGGGAGAGAGGGGGTTTGATAGAGTGTATAGGATAAGCTGGCAATTGAAGGAAGGAGTGTTGAGCTATAGAGGAAGGGGTAATGGGGGTGATAGGGAAGGGCAGAAGAGGAAGGAGAAAGGGAGGGAGTCTTTGGGTACAGGTAAAGTTGGCAGGGGAGAGGAAAGGAGTGAGGGATGGGTTGAGAAAATACAGAGGGAACAGGGACTAAAAACAGCAGAATAGGGAACAGATTTATCAAATATTGCTGAAACTATCTCAAGACAGTATATTATTATCAAAATATAATTTATTTTGTTTTGGTTGATTTTAACACACATATTTGCACTAAAAGCGAGAGGAACATTTTAATTTAGACGCGAAATTGGAAGACACAGATTAAGAATTTGGGTAGTGGACATAGGATTTAATAAGCGAAAAAAATATAAAATAAGTATAATACTAGGCTGAACAGATATGTGCATTCAGAGGGTTGAGTCAGGAGGTGCCAAGAGCTGGTCTTTCTGCCCTTCTGCCGATTACCACAACACAGTTGCTGTCTTTGTACAGGGACGTTATCTGCCCTCGTGTAAAGTATAGTTCTCATATATTGGGTGGATCAGCCATAACAACACTCCTGGAAAAAAAAAGTGGATTCTCATCAACTGTTTTCATTTTACTAATTCACTACAGTCCTTTTCTTTTTACTGCAGTTACATTAATCTCTCTTCTATCGTGCACTTCTGAATTATCTCAGTGCATGCAGTGTTAATAATATAATATAAGTAGAACGTATGGGACGCAAGTTGAAAACATGGAGGCATGAATGAGGGAATGGTAAGAGGTATGAGGTGTGGGATGGATGAAAGAGGAAGAAGGGTGAGGTGAGGTTATGGGGAGGGGGTGGGAGAGCGGGAGGGATGGTGTTTATGGGAGTGTCCAACTTTCCCTGCCACTCCACACGTGCAGTCCACTTTCTCCCCCCTCTTCTCCATCCCTGTCCCCCCTCCCTCCTCCTCATTTAATTATATTTTTCTTCTCGTTTACCAAAGAATCGTTTCAATTTCCTTCTTTTTTCCCTGCACATATTTTTTCCTGTATTCCCGTGACGGAAAGAAGGGATAGGACCCCTCATCTTTGCTACTATTTACTCCTACTAATTGACTGGGGCTTTGTATTATCATTAATTAAGCCAAATCACTACCACCTATGGACAGTAAGATTTATGTGATCTGCAACATACATGTTTCCTTCCACACTTTTCTTTTTGTAGTATTGTATATCCACTCCTTCCCTCTTTTCTATTTCTCAAACAATCCTCCATTTATACATCTACTTCTCTCTTCTCTAATTCCTCAACCACTACTTCATAATTCTATCCCCTCCCTCCCTCTTCTCTTTCCTCAACCACTCCTTCACACTCCCACCCACTTATTCATTCCTCAACTACTCCCTCATATACACATCTCCATTCGTCTTCCCGTCCTTCTGCCCACCATCCCACTCCCTCCTCTCCTCTCATGTCCTTTCAGTCCCTCTTCACGTCACCTACAGCACTCCTTCCCTTCCCTCTCACCAAGTACACAACCACCATCACAAACATCTCAATGGGACTGAATATTCATTACACGAAGGAGGACCACCATTATCATTACCATCGTCATCACTATCAACACCACCGCCACCACCACCACCACCACCATCATTATTGAATCATTTTTGGGAAAGTTTAGAAAGGAGAGTATGTGAGAACAGTGGATAAGAGGTGATATGGGAAGGAGGAAGGAAAGAAGAGGAGTAGAATAAAAATTATAGGAGAGGAAGAGAGGTAGGAAGGAAGTTGGAGAGGCAGAGAATTAAGGGAGGAAAGAGGAAAAGGAAAGAATGATGACTGGGAGGTGACGGAAAATGTAGAAAAGATGAGAGAAGAGGAATGGAAAAAAGACAATAGGAATGGGAAGGACAAGAGAGAAAAGGAATGGAGTAAAGACAATGGGAATAGTAAGGAAAAGAGAGAAGGGAAGGAGGAAGAAGGGAGGGAGGGGATGCCGGAACTGAAAGAAAGTACAGCATAAGAGAAAGCGGATTGGTAGCCTCCCCCTAGATAACCCCCCACTTCTTACTCTCCACCCTTCCCCCTACGCCTACCCTCCCCCTTCCCCCTACGCCTACCATCCCCCCCACCACGTCTTTTCTTTCCTACCTCTCTCATCACTCTCTTTCACTTCATGATTCTTTTCGTTTTCCACTTCGAATTTTTACTTCCTTTCCTTTCCCCTCTCCCACTATCTTTCTTCCCTTCTCTCCTTCCCTCATTGTTTCTCCCTCCCTCTCTCCTCCAAGTCCTTTTCCTTTTCACCTCTCTCCACTTCCTTCTACTCCTCCATTGAACACTCCCATTTACATTCCTCCCTCTTCCTAACTCTTCACCGTTCCTCTCCATCACTCCCTCCACATTCTTCTCCTATCTCCCTCTTTATTTATTTATTTATTTTCCTTCTCTTTTTCTTTATTATTATCCACTGCCATCCAAACTTTTCTCTAATTCATTCTCCTTATTCTCTTTTTATTTCTATCCACATTTCTCCTCCTCCATCTGGTTTTCATCCCCCTCCACCCTTACACCCCTTCCCCCCTCATGACGCCAACAGGACTGGATGAGTTACTAGCCGGATGTTGAGAGAGAGAGAGAGAGAGAGAGAGAGAGAGAGAGAGAGAGAGAGAGAGAGAGAGAGAGAGAGAGAGAACGGTAGATAAATTTACATTGGGTGAAATTTCGAGGGTTTTTTTTTTCTACGGTTGATGGATGTATAAGAGAGAGAGAGAGAGAGAGAGAGAGAGAGAGAGAGAGAGAGAGAAAACGAAGAGGAACAACTAGTAGGATGACAATGTGGTTGGTATGGATGTGTAGGGACTATAGGGAGGGGTGTTGAGGCGAGGGGTAGGGGTGATGTAGGGTTATGGGGGTTGGGGAAAGGGGCAGGGTTGGTGTGGGAGATTGGGACGAAGGGTAGGAAGAGAGGGGGGGGGGTAGGAGGTAGGCAAACAACCACAAAACACTTATTGCCACAGTAAAGTAAAGCAAGGAGTGTGTTTTGTGTGTGTGTGTGTGTGTGATGACTCGTAAATAAGCTAAACAAGTAACTTGGGTTTCAATTACGAACTTATTTATTTATATATTAACAAATTAATTCACACATCTATTTATTACCGATGGAGGTACAGGTGGGCAGAAAATATCATAATTTCACATCTAATTGGTTAATGTGTGGCTTCTGTGGACCAATCACGGTCACCCTTCTTAATATTGGATGGGAAATCTTTTACTGAGAGAGAGAGAGAGAGAGAGAGAGAGAGAGAGAGAGAGAGAGAGAGGGGACTATCACACCTGCATCACTACATTCTTCCCAAGGACGACCACAAAACAACACAACACACTGGCGCCAAGGATAGGGAGAAGGAGGAGGAGGAGGAGGGAGAGAGCTAGGTTGGTATATAGACGTAGTAAGAAGTGAGGAGAATGAGGGGACTGGAAAAAGAATGGAGAGAAGGGATTGAAAGAAGATATATATAGAGGGTGGGTGGTGATGGTGGTGGTAAAAGGAGAGAGAGGTGGGAAAGAATGAATGACGTGGGAGGGAGAGGAGATAATTATGGAAGGAGAGAGAGAGAGAGAGAGAGAGACAGGAGGGAGTGGGGTAGAGTGAAGCCATACGACCTCTCACCTCTCCCTTCCTTCCTTCACTTCCTCAGTATACGAATGCTAAATATAGAAATTAAAAATATCTCCTAAGAAGCAGGCGACAGGTAAGCAGGGATTTGGGGGGGTGAGTGGGGGAAGGGAGAGGGGAGGGGGAAGGAGAGAAAGGAAAGAGGTGGGGAAGGGACAAAAGAGGAAATGGAGAAGGAAAATATGAGGAAAAGGGTGGGAGTAGTGAAAAGGAAAAATAGAAGGGAAAGAAGAGAAAAGGGAGAGGAAGAGACAAAGGAGGAAATGGGTGGGAAGGGAGAAGGAAAATAAATGGAAAAATTAGGAGAGAACAGAAGAGGAAAAGGAGAAGGGAGAGAAGAGAAAATGAGAGGAAGGGAGAAGGAAAATAAGAGGAAAGGGAGGGGAAGGGAGAAGAGAAAAGGGGGAAAATCAGGGTACAGTGTATATATATATATATATATATATATATATATATATATATATATATATATATATATATATATATATATATATATATATATATATATATATATATATATATAATAACTGTGTGTACGTATTTAGAGGCAATGAATTATACACACATAGACGCCTACACAAACAAAATTACCACAACAAAGACGCACATAACAATATTCAATTTAGAGAAGGCTTACATGCAGTCGTGGAGCTATAAAGAGAGAGAGAGAGAGAGAGAGAGAGAGAGAGAGAGAGAGAGAGAGATGAGCAGAGAATGGCAAGGCAACAGTGCATGGAAAGATAATACACGAGGAGGAGAAAGGAAGAAGAGTAAAGTAAAATACATAGAAACAAAACAAAAAAAACAACGACAGAGTAAACTAGAAAAGGAAATGGACGAGAAATTGAGAGTAGAGTAGTAAGAGTGAGAATAGACTGTTAAGAGTAATATAATAAAACTGACTGAAAGGAGAGCACAGGATAAATAGAGGGATGAAAAAGAGGAGATGTGAAAGGTGAGAGTAAAGAACACTATGATGAGTAAACGAGAACAAATAGTGATGAGAAAATATGTATATGAGTAATAGGTTATGAGGAATGGTAAGAGAAAACATGTGATTATGAGAAATGGAAACTTTATAAAAAGGATAAAATTAGATGAAAAAAGGAAGGAAAAGCAGAGAATGAGAAAGAATAGATGGCAAAGCAGAACACCACGTATATATATAGAGTAAGAGAGAAAAATAGAGGCGAGGAAAAGAAAGGAAACATTGATATAAAAATAATAACAAAGGAGGGAGAGAAGAAAGAGAGAGGAGAATGACGCAAGAGTAAAAAACAACGAACGACACAGAGAGTGCGAAAAACAAATAAACATAGGGTTAAGGTAAAGAATGAAACATTATTGATATATAGAGACGATAACAAGGATGGAGGAAAGAGAAGTAACAAGGGAGGGAGAGGGAGAAGAGGAGAGAAAGATGTAAAAGGGGCGAGGGGGAGAGTAAAGAAGAACGACATAGAGACTAAAAGAGAAAAAGTAGAGAGATGAGGAAGACAAGTAAACACTGATGAATAGGAGATATGTGTGTGTGTGTGTGTGTGTGTTCACCTGGAGCCTGTTAGCAAAGGTAAAAGCGGAGGCAGGCAAACCCAACCGCCAAATAATAAAGAAAATACTGCCATGCCTTTTCATATGCACCTGTGACGTCACGGCCTGAGGCGACGCTGATTGGAAGGCAACCACCCCGACTCGACCACTGATTGGCTGCTGTGATTCCCCCATAACCTCTGTCTACTTTCTAGTTGGACCAATATTTTACAAGGCCATTCTGACTTGTCTCTACTATTCTTTCATGCTATTTTATTTTCTATCTTTCAGTTTAAAGGTATTCTATTTGCAGTCTCTCCCACTGTACAAGTATAAATACCTCGTTCATCTTACAGTTCATGAATGTTATATCCGAAACATACTGGTATATTCGTATATATAAAATTTGCACTTGCCGAGAATGATAAGGTGCAAAATAGACGAGTATTTTTCTTTTATATCAATAACAAGTAGAGAAAAATGTCCACATGTAGGGTTCTGTCAGCATGAGTTGAAGGTGAAGGTCAGACATACAACAACAACAACAACAAGTCCTAAGGAGGTTACTAATCTCTTGTGGGTCAACTGGAGAGCCTCGGATTCCTCTAAACTTTATTGATCTTTCTTTCCGTATTGGGGAAAGTGAGGACTATACAGGCAGAAGTCTGATTGATGTTCTCACCGGTGAAATAATGTGTGAGAGAGGTCCAAATAATTGCTCGTGAAGTACTTGTAAGGGAAGGGGGTAAGTGCTAATTCAATAGACCTGATATGAGAGAATGAATGTCAATTGGTCTACTTCACTTGTCATTCTGTCTCCGTCTCATTACTTTTCTGAGCCTGCATGGATTGAGCTCACTAGTACTTGGAAAATGGGAAATGAGATCTTGATAATGATGAGATTCACATGTACCGTACCCCACAAACATCTAAAAATAGGTTGTATAATACGAGAAGCACGAGACTAGCCAGTGGGCGGATGAAAACGTGGTAGCGTGATAATCGCTGGAGACGAAGGGAGTGACATCAGTATTCTGGCTCTTTAGACACTGTGGATGAATACACAGGTGTGGGCGTGGGCGTGGGCGACCCCTCCCTTCACTCTCTCTCTCTCTCTTTCTCTCTCTCAGGGTCGCACACACCACCAACTCCATTTACGTAAATTCAAAAGTGTGAGAATTATATTTTTTGTATGTTATAAACTCTTGAAAACAACAGCGTGTGTACCAATTCTTGTAACCAATAGTACAAGTTATTAATAACTATCAAGTGCTTATATCGTTGCATTATGATCAGTATGCAAGAACATCCATGGTGTTGACGATGGTGTGGTACCGGTACGATGACTCCATAGACACACTACAGAGCCAATAGTACCATATACACACACCAGGTTTATGTATTACAACAAGGTAATTGCTGTATATGATGAAAAAGGGTCTTAGTTCAATATGGTTACCACACAATGTTGTACTTAGTATCAGAGACTTGTCCGATGATTTGAAATTACTCGTGAAACTTAATGAAAATCCCACCACAGTAATGTTGTGTCCAATATGGTTAATTCTGTACCATATGTTTTCACCAAATTTCACGACACATGTTTTCTTTGGTAGTACATTATATTGTTGTTATATCACTGTTGTTATTGTACGGTACACCCTGGATATATAATTATACTTTTATCCACCACTTACTTAATTTTACATTTACTGAAGATCACCAAATTAGTTCCCAGGCTTGTGTTATTCATTACCTATACATACTAAAGTAATTTACTGAACCCGTATTAAGAGGATAGTGTGTGTGTGTGTGTGTGTTATTCATTACCATACACATTAAGTGATTTTCTGAGCCTGTGTTAAAAGGATATATGTGCTAAATTTATTAATCTTATATCGAGGGCCTATTGTATTATTATTAATCAACACTCATCAAACCTTTGACTTCTGATATCTGTTCTGTCCTCCTTAGTTACTGTAAAATAATAATAATAATAAGAATAAAAAATTACATACACCATACTGTTTTCTATCATTGCTGTTATTGTATTATTATTATCACTACCATCTTTCCATACATTACCACCCAGAGTGTAATGTATGATGAAGTCGAATACTGGGAGCAAATAAATATGGAGGTCCGTATCCGTAGATTTATACAAGTGATTCCTGTTGGTGTCCGTTTTCTTCCCAGTTGAGCATCTCCAAAATTCAAATTGTTTCTAGAAATTGTTACTTGGTTCAAAATTCAAAACACTAACATAATCCGTTAGCTTATTCGAAATTTAAAATATTCTCAACAAAAGGGTACTGTATTAAAACTCATAACGTTTAAATAATCCTTAGCTGGATCACATAAAAGACACGTAAACCGATTAGGTACAAGGTTGATGATAAAGAATCCGGCCTATAGGAGTATGATTACAGTACCAAGGTTAGCTACACTGTAAGTATATTGCTCGTACACCAAGATTTCTAAATATTATTCTGGCAGTAATTATCCCGGCCCACACAACAAAACGTCGACTTGGGAGGCAGAAGGAAGACTATCAATAGTATATGGCTAGAGACAGTGCCTGAAACTTTTGATATTGTCGTAAAATGATGTACATAATAAATTGTTTCTATATCAGACCCATGAAATAATATCTGGGTAAATTGTCAAAATACGGTAGTTGATTTGGGGTGCATCATGAAAATTGCAATGCCACTGAGGGATAATTCAATGTTGGAAGCCGAAAGTAGAATGTTTTTAGCCAAAGATCTATGTCATTCAAATATGAACAATATACCTGGTGTTCAACTTGTTTATCTGTACTGCATCAAGTGCCAAAAATCATAATAAACAGCTTCGATTGGGACTTGGGAGACGTGGGAAGGGATCTAATGTTGTAGGAGTGTAAGGGGTAAGAATACAATGTTGGCACCACAAGTAGAATGCTTGTACCGACAGAGTTGTGTAAATGTAATCGTGTTCACCTGAAGGCAACGACCCACTCACCTGCCAGCTTTAACGAGATACGATCGATGATTGGCCCTAGCCCCCTAGTGCCACAACTCCATCCACACTGACACAGTATCAAAGTATCTACCTATGGTTCTTTATAGTGAAGTGAGAGTTCATTTCGAAATAAAGAATATAATTATTACTAGTTATTCTCGTTGTGTAAAGTGGTAACAGAGCAAATACACGAGTCATTTCCCTGGCACTGGGTGAAACGTGGCACCACTGGAGGTGAGTCATCCCATGAATGAGGGTGGAGTTGCCACGCGTCGCTCGGCTCTAAACCAATTTTATCCATTTTTCTTTAAAACGTGTAGACTGACATTTTTGCTTTGTACCTGACCAGCACGAGACTACTCGAGATTTTATTAAATTTGCAGAAGAGATATAATCTTTGCCTAGTTGGACAGAGAAGCAGGTCTGAAATGGTGAGATTCTGATTCTGAATCGAGAACGTATAAAGCTCTAACCTGCACCCGCTTAATTCGACTGCCGGCCTTGAGAAGCAGTCGATCTCTGGGTCCCTTCGATCCTCCCTAGGCGAAGGCCTACAGGGGTTATATCTAGGTCAGGCCGCGAGGGCCAAGATGGGGAAGGCGAGAAAAAATGGCGGGAAGAGAAACAATCAGCGCAAGAACAGGACGAAAGCACAGGAAAGGAAAGGAAAAGTGTGAGGAAAGGTGATGGTGGAAGAGACGAACGGATGAAGCATTAGAGATGGTGAGGGAATCGTTGTAGGAGGGAGAGAAAAGATAGGGAGGGAAAGATGGAGAATAAGGGAGAGACTTGTTGGCAAAGGCAATATAATATGCGAAAAAAATAGCAGGAAAGACGAAACAGAAAGGGCGTTGAAGCCAAAAACATGCAGAGTATGGCGGCAAGAATTATAAGAGTCTGGAGGGGAAGGGAAGAAATGACGGGAAACGGAAGAACTGTGGAGGAGAAAGAAAGGAAAGATATGTGAATGAACAATCGATCCATGTGTCTCTGAGCTGCACCCAAGACCACCGCTACTCTCTCTCTCTCTCTCTCTCTCTCTCTCTCTCTCTCTCTCTCTCTCCAGGGGATGTGGGAGTCGCAAACCTTCCACTCTAGCCTTTGTTTGTGGTTGCCTGCCTGATGAACCAACAACTTCGAATCAGTATGTTTGTAATATCTTCCCTGCCTTCCTTTTTGGGTTCTTTCCTGCCTCACGTTCATATCATACTTTTCTGTACTTCCTTTTCCATTTTACCTTTCTCTCTCTCTCTCACTCTCTGTGTGTGTGTGTGTGTGTGTGTGTGTGTGTGTGTGTGTGAAGTTACTCTTTCCACTCTATCCAGCCTAACCTCTCGTGTACTTTGTTAGCCGAGTTCTTTGTTCACTGTTTTCCTTTACCGCTGCCTCCCACGCCTGCCTGCCTGCCTGCATCTCTCTCTCTCTCTCTCTCAAGTTTTTGTTTCTTCTCCTTCTCTTTTCTCTTCCTCGGCCGTTGTCTTCCTACCACCCTTTTCTTTATCGATTCAGTCTTTTCTCACTTTCTTTCCCTGTCTCATCCCCTTCCTCTTATCTTCCTGCGTGGTTTTCCTCTCTCTCTCTCTCTCTCTCTCTCTCTCTCTCTCTCTCTCTCTCTCTCTCTCTTTCTTCTCATTTGATAATTTTCCTAATCATAATAATATTCTTCTCTCCCTCCCTCTTCTTTCCTTGCTCTTTCTCTCCATCGTGTTCCTCTTCTCTCCCTTGCTCATTTTCTCATCACTTTCTTTTCTACTTTCTTTAGTTGTTCTTCCTCTATCCTGTCCCTCCTCGTTTCTTCCTCACCTTGTTCCTCTACACTTCCTTCCTCTTCCTCGTACTCGTGTTTCCAGGCTGCCCCTCCCTACATTAGCTGTCCGAATAATCAATGTCTTACTTCACATCCCACACAGTTCCCTACCGTCCTCTTTTCCTCTTTCTCACCCCCCTTCGCTCTCTCTCTCTCTCTCTCTCTGAAAGCTTCAATAAATCCATGGATCAATGCTCTGACATTTCAATGTTTTCGTTTCATACCTGTACATTAGATTAATCACGACAGAATCAATAACAACTATAATTAGGGCAATTAATCTTTCTGACTATACTCTTTTATTTAATTACTTTTTCTTTCAGTGGTATACTTTTCCGCTCCTATTTTTGATCCCTGCCCCCGGCCTCCCTCCCTCCCGTCTCGCTTGGTCCGCGTCCCCTCTTTGTTTTGTTTTGGTCGGCGGCGCTGCCACCTGGTGCGCGAGTCGGGAAACAAAGTCCTCGACAGGGGAAGCAGCGGGGGGCTTTAAAACCATCTCTTCCAGCCCCCCCCCCCCCACCTTTCTCTCTCTCTCTCTCCATTTGTTTCTTGTTTCACCTCCAGCTATCATGATGTATTCCTCGCTTTCTCTTCAGGTACACACATACACAAACACACATGGCTGCTGGAAATGTATGCAAGCACAGGATTTGAGGGGGACTTAAATGTTTGTGTTGGAGCGTCTGTGTTTATGAATGGGTGCGTGCGTGGGTGGGAGGGTGTGAACGAAAGGGAGGGAGGGGCCAGTTTGGTGCGACATGTTTAGTTATTATGAATGGAGCCAGGGACGGAGGGAGGGAGGGAGAGAGAGAGAGACAGAGCTGTGAATGAAGTGGGGGAAAGACTGATTCACTGCTGAGGCCAACTAGGCGACATGGTGGCCGGAAGGGGGAAGAGAATAGGGGTGAATGAGGAAAGAGAAGAATGTGAGGAAGGTAGGGAGAGGAAAGGTGAATGGGGGAGAGAAATAGAGTGTTAGGGCGAGATTGGTGGGCCACCGTAAATAACTGGTAAAACGAGGAAATGGAAGAGAAAAAAAATAATGAGAGAAGGGATGGAAAGAGTCAGTGAGGGAAGAGGGTGAAACAAAACCCTCCAAAGGTCACTCACTCTTCCAACTCGGGTATATTCTCGTCACCGCAGCCTGAGCCTTAATTATCACATTTGTAGCGTCCATAATAACTTCCTATTTTCTCGACCCGTCCAGGTGTGTATGGTGACGTCACACTGACAGCTGACCCTCCAGCCTTGACCTTGACCTTGCTGGATATTGTGGTCATTACATGGCAAACAACCATAAATGGAGGAAACAAAAGCTCCTAGTTTACCAACATCAGATTTTTCCTGTATACAAAACATAATCAGTGGGTAGGAAGCCTATTGATGATGACTGTGTTGATGGTTTTATAAAGTCGGTGGTCCGGGTCTCGAGTGACGAGCCTGAGTGTCAATAGATATGAGGAAGCTATGCGACCTACACCTTTCTAATTTACAGAAGTTCTGAGATAGATAAAGCTGACGTACAGACCTGAGGAGTAACTGAGAAAATTGTACAATACAGCAGCAGCAGCCATTTTGTGACCAAGAGTATAAACATATCACCGGTCAAGTCTGGCCTCTCACCATAATAACATAGATAACTATAATGAATATATTGTTATTATGATTACAAAAGCCATTTAAACTAATAATGATTAAGTTAATTTTGCCTATTATTATTGTACATTATTCTATTAATAATTATGCTAATTTGCCTATTAGTATTGTATATAATTTTACATAAACGAAAAGTTAAGAAAGCATATACTGCATATAAAGTTATAATTACAGGAAGATAACTTAAGTCTCAATACACTCCAAATATTTACAGTATTAATGTTAAATATTTTTAGTACTGGAATCATCACGTTTTCTGCATTGTTATAATACAGTAGTGGGTGATGTGAAGGGAGAGGCTTATGAATGGTGTGTGTGTGTGTGTGTGTGGGTGTGTGTGTGTGTGTCCCGTCCATCTGTTCTTGTTATTTACATCCCACTCTTGCTTCTGTTGTTTTCGATTTACACCCACTGACCCAAATCACAACCTCTCTCTCTATTTTTATTTCTTTCCCATCAATAAACATACACCTTTCCAATCGATTACCTTCACCCTCCTCTATTTTCGTCTGTCTTTCCCTTGACGTTGCTATTCTTTTTTTCACTTTCTTCTCATTCCGTCATCTATCCTCCTCTTTACTCCACTTTCCTGCTATCCCTTCCTCTCCCTACACTGCACCGGAACCCAACAGGTGGCCAGAATGCACAGGCGACACAAATCTTCACGTGGTGGAAAAAGTTCGTCACAAGCAGTATTTTTGTAGTCCACGACCGCTCGCTGCCCCTGACCATGAAATGTATACACGTCGCAGAAACTGAGGTCTACTGATTCCTCCACACTATGTAACAAAGAAGAGCCCTGACTCGTACACTGAGATAATAAATGTGTTTCCTGACACAGACTGGGGGAATCAGGAGCTCTTCAATTCGCCCACAACACATTTTTCCCCTCGAGGTAATGTGTAACGGAATGATGACTTTCAGAGCTCATCTGCTAATGTATTTTTCACGGGGATTGAATGGAAATGGTATATTCCTCGCCTTCACCTCTCCTGCACTTCCCATCACATCATTTTCCCACCCACTCCCCCCTTCTTCTCTCTCTCTCTCTCTCTCTCTCTCTCTCTCTCTCTCTCTTCTTCTTCTTCTTCCCTGTACATCCTCTACCATCCCTCTTCCCCAAATATCCTTTTCCCTTCATAATTCAAACCATCCTTCATTATCATTCCTCTCCCTTTCCTCTTTTTCTCTTTCCCATCTTTAACCCTCCCTCCCCTCCTTTTCCCCATATAATCTTTCCCCTTATTCTCCATCTTCCGTCATTATCCCTCCCCTCCTTTCTCCCTTCACCACCACCACACCCCTCACTCCTGACCTTTCAACCTCCTTCATTTACCTCCCCTCACCTGTAACCTTTCCCACAACCTCCCTGCTTCCTCCATCACCTTACTCTATTCCTCCATTTCCTTCTCTCTTCCTTACTCTATTCCTTTCACTTATTCCTCCCCAAAAATATTTCTCTCCTCCTCCATGTCTTCCCCTTTTCTCCTCTCATCTTCCTCCCAAAATATCCCCTTTTCCTCAATGTTTTTTTCCCCAGTCCAACACCTTCCTCTGTCCAAAACAATCCTAAATCTTTGAAAACTGTGTCAGGCGAGAGGTTGGTCAGTGCGCACTTCCTTCCTTCAAGAGGTGCAGTTCAGAAAAGGGGAAGTTTTTGAGATCTTAGTGCTCAAATAGTGACACGGTAATAGTAACGCAAAGTTGTAGATTCGTGCTAGCTTTCGGATTATATCACACACACACACACACACTCTCTCTCTCTCTCTCTCTCTCTCTTTCTCTCGTGTGTATGTGTTGTGGCGTAGGAAGGCGTAGTGTGTGTGTGTGTGTGTGAGTAATACTTTCCATGGGTCTGGAGTCACATCCTGTTATCCCTGCGCCATCGTCAACAACACCAGGATATCCACACATGTGCTTCCTTATTGCCAAGATTGTTGTTATCTCTCTCTCTCTCTCTCTCTCTCTCTCTCTCTCTCTCTCTCTCTCTCTCTCCTTTACATCATATTCATTTTCCATCCCCTTCCTCCATCTTCATATATTTTCTCTATTTTCCCTATTTATCTCCCCTATTTTTATCTTCCCACTTTCTTCTTCCATTATTCCCTCATTCTCCATCTGTTCATTTCTTTACAAAATCTTCCCTCTTTCCTTATGTTCTGTGTTTCTCCTTTCTCTGTACGTTTTTTCCTCTATGTATATACATCCTTCCTTTCCTTCTTTCCTTGCCTATATTGAGTCCCACTTCTCCTTTCCTCCTACTCTCCTTTCCTATCCTTCCACTCACCCCTCCTTTCCTCCTTCTCTCATTTACTTTCTTCCCACTTAGACCTGTATTCCTCCTGCTCTCCTTTGCTCTCTTCTCCCCCACCTCTCCCTCTCTCCCTGCTATGTCTCCTGGGCCTTGTTTCTCTCCGCCTCCTCTGGGTCCCTCGTTCCATCATCCATGCAGCGGTTCTATTTTGAGCAGTAAGCCTCTCGCAGCAAATAATATTCGACTCTGCTATTTCAGATCCCTTTGTTGACATACACGAGGACGGTCTCGGATGCTGGATCATAACATCTCCATTTCTCCATATTACACACACACACATACACACACACTCTCTCTCTCTCTCTCTCTCTCTCTCTCTCTCTCTCTCTCTCTCTCTCTCTCTCTCGTCTTATACCAAACAAGAGTTGGATTTGTTCAGCAAGACAAAGTACCTAAAGATGTTAAATTATTTATGGATACTATGACGATATAATAGCAGAGGTGGATCAAATTATGGTTGATGAGAATTATTAATGATATACATGGATGATAATGAGAGACACCTAGATATTCTAATACAGTATATATTCAATGACGGGCAATTAATGTTATATCAAGCTTTCTTTGCTGATGGTGAACGTCACTATAATGTGGAAACAATAATCCTTCAAAAGCTTGGTCGATTGGCAGAGCGTGACATACATACGTATCAAAAGTAAAGAGGAGACCAGTTTCTTAGAGTCCGTTTTAGCCATGGTAGTTATATGGGGTTTCCAAGAAAGGTATAATCTGACAGTGATGCCTTACATATTCATGAACTCTCAGGTATGGTATAAGTGAATTTTGGAAGACTCGCTGATAAGGTAACCTGGGTCAGAGTCGCTTCAGGGAAATTGACAAGAACTGGGTTATATTTACATAAGGTTTTATTATACTCTTGACGTCTCACACTGCCATCACCCCATATCAGAAAGCAAGTGTACGGGTGGACTGTTGCACAAGACTTACAGAACGAAATAAATACAACGATAGGAAGATTAACGAATTAGTTGGATGTGTGTGAGAGGATTAAGGGGATAATATTCGACTACATATTGAAAACAATGCATATTATTCCTCCAAACTATATTGTACAAGCTATCAATCAATCTTCTCTGCATCCCAACACTCGTGACGGAATCAGAGGTAAACAGGTGACATATACAGTACAGTAACTTGTCAACAACCTAACGTACACCAAGAACTGAGAAGAATTCATAAATGGAATATCTATGGGATTTTTTTTAATATATTCAAGTAGAATTTAAGAAAGTCAGAAATAGAAGGAAGGAATTACCGTGTGTGTGTGTGTGTGTGTGTGTGTGTGTGTGTGTGTGTGTGTGTGTGTGTGTGTGTGTACGAGTACATATATAAATATAAAATCATGATGTGTCTATTTTTATGCTGGTTCAAATCTTCTTAGGAGAGTTTACCACCACCAGTGTAAGAGTGAGGGGCGGGCACACACACACACACACATACACACACACACACACACACACACATAGGGTTACGGGCAGAAGATGAATTAATTACCACCTACTCAACGCTTAACTTAGATGTTGGGCAAGAGTCATATTGATGTCTCTCTCTCTCTCTCTCTCTCTCTCTCTGTGTGTGTGTGATCTATGGATTTATTGAAATTTTCAGAGAGAGAGAGAGAGAGAGAGAGAGAGAGAGAGAGAGAGAGAGAGAGAGAGAGAGAGAGAGAGAGAGAGTGGGAGTGGGTGAAAAACATCGATTTATCACTCAGTCTCCCCTCCTCCATACCCTCATTCCCTCCCTCCACTACACCTTCCTCCCCAATATTTTCCTTACTTCACTTAGCTTTTCTCTCAATTTTCAGCACCTTCTGCCTACCCTTCCCTTCCTCCATTCAATCTCTCTCTCTCTCTCTCTCTCTCTCTCTCTCTCTCTCTCTCTCTCTCTCTCTCTCTCTCTCTCTCTCTCTCATATGTAACAATTGTTTATATTTTCTATACCTTAACTTCCTCACTATATCTACGGTACTTCCTTCTAATATCCTTCTCTTCCTCAACATTTTTCTTTCACTCAGTGTCCTTAAAACTCTCCCTCCCGTTCCTCCTTCCCTACTCTCTTTCTCCCATCTTCATCTTTCCTTCTCTTCTCCTCTATTGTCTCTCTCTCTCTCTCTCGCTTTCTCCCTCCTACTCTTAATTCCCCCCCCTCTTCTTTTTCTGATTCTTTTTCGTTTTTTCCTCGTCCTTATCCTCTTTCTATCCCTTTTCTTTCTCTCCTCTTTTTATTTTCTATTTCTTCTTGCCTCCTACACCTCCTTTATCCTGCCCACTCTCCCTTCCTCCAGCTGTCTTTTCTTCTCTCATCTATTTTCTTATTCCAACCTTCTATTTTCTCCTTTCCTCACTCTCCCCACTTTTTCTCCTACTTCTCTCGCCTTCCACCACCTCCTTACCTATTCTTCCTCTCTTGTCCAATCAATTTAACTAACACTTACCTATTTATCAATTATCCAGCATATCTTTCACTTACCTCCCACCATATTTATTCAATTATCCAAAAGCCTACCCAGCTGCCAACACACCTACCAATCAAACAATCCAACTATTGTACCATACTAACCTATACCCACACAAACTATCCACCAACCTAGCAATCAATAATACTTCTCCCATCACGCCCACCACACAAACTGTCTATAACTACCTCTTCACTCACCTGATATCCTCCTCTCTACCCACCCATGCATCCACCCACTTACCTGCCCATCTACCTGCCTCTGACCTTCCTACCTACCTACCTACACGTAACACCCACCCACTTTCCAATATATTCCCTTTTCTCCTCTCTACCTTCCTCAGTTCCTACCTGTCACAACTCCCCTGTTCTTCCCACCTTCTTACCCACAATTCCTCTCTTTCCTTTCCAATATATATATATATACACCATTCCTCCTCTTCCTCCTTTCCTACAAGTAATCTCCCTTCCTCTCTCCACTTTCTCTTTCTCTCCTCGTACCTGCCTCTCTCATCTCCCTCCCTTCCTTCCTAACTACTTATACAGGCATCTCTTCTCTTTCATTATTGCATACTTCCTTCCTCCTTATCTGTCGTACCTTTCACTTCTATACACAACTTCTTCCCTCTCTCCATGCACCTTTTCAATTATTCCTCACCCTTTCTCCACACTAGTTCCCTTTCCTCCATTTTACCCATCGACTCTTCTCTTCTCTCTCCTATATATCTCTCCACTCTTCCTCCTTGACTTCCTTCCTACCTGAGAACACATCCCTCCCTTCTCATTATACCTGTCCCCTTCCTTGTTTACTATTTGTCGACACTTCCTCCTCCTCTCCCCTCCTTTCCTCTCTTCTAACTTGTGTCGTCTCCCTCTCACATGTGTTTCATCCCACTTCAGATTATTTCCCTCCTACCTGCCTCCTCCGTTCTCCCGTCCCCGCCTTCTCTCCCTCCCTCCCTACCTCCCACGCAGTCAGTGTGGGAGGTGTGTGAGTCATGCCATCGACTTGTCTCTCTATTCTCTCCCTCTCTCTCTTTCTCTTTTTCATCCATCATATTTCCGTCCATGAATGTTGCTTCCAGTCCCATCTCTCTCTCTCTCTCTCTCTCTCTCTCTCTCTCTCTCTCTCTCTCTCTCTCTCTCAGTCACACGGTACGGAAACATGTTTTGGTGCAGTAGGAAACATTGTTACGGATATGTTGGCATTCAAGTTGAACACATATCGTTTGGACGGTCAAACCTCCGAACTTGTTCCAAGTCATTAGTGTAGACGTTTCGTGGCGGGGAACATTTTGAAGTTAATTGGGCGGCAAGTTTTCCATCATGTTTGTGGCTTGTACACATGTATGTATGTAGCAAGTTCCAGATATGTCTTTGGAATGTTTTGGGTTTCGTGTGTACGAGGTCTTTAGCTTACGTTTCTCTTATTCCAGGTCTCTGATCTCTTCACATTTTTTCATTATCGTCCTCTTATCCCTCATCCCTTTAAAACATCTGCTATGAGAGAGAGAGAGAGAGAGAGAGAGAGAGAGAGAGAGAGAGAGAGAGAGAGAGAGAGCAGACGTCTTTGGGTTTATATTATCGTGTTTACATTCATCTACTGTACTTATATTTCTTTTTCTCCTTCGTGCAGTCTCTCCTCTTAATTCACTTTTGACATGGAAGGTGTGGGCGAGTGTGTTGGCTTGATATTGAGTGAGGTGTGTGTGTGCGTGTGTGTGTAGAACTGTAGACTAGAGAATATGAGTGTGGGCGTGAGATTATACGTGTGTGAGTGTGTGTGTGTGTGTGTAATACTGTAGACTAGAGATTATTTGTGTGGGGGGTGCAGCGTGAGCGTGCCTGTGTGTGTGTGTATGTATGTAAATGTGGCTTCCCCTATGTGTCAATGGGCTTATAATTGGAATGTATATTTATGAAGACTAAAAATACACCAGTGTAAAAGTTAACGCTATACTTTGGCATAAACATTTAAGTGGAAGAGTATGCTGCGCATCGGTTCAAATAGAGTAGCGTATATATTTTTAGAACCATTTATAATATATCAGTCAGTACACCTAACAATTCGTCCATCTACAGTACTTATCTATCTATCAATCTGCCTACGTGTCTATCTTTATACCTGCACCAATCTGCTTCTATCTATCCATCCATCAAATGTCAAGTGGTGGTGTCAGCTGGTGAGGTACAAGCGTGTCAGTCGTGTCAGGTACAGGGGGCTGGCTGTCAGCGGTCAGTGTCAGAATAACTTTTAGCAACATCCTCCACTATATTTCCACCTGTGTCTATTTTTCACCCGCATGCATGACCCAGAATTCTTTTCACTCTTCCCCTCAGTTTAACTCCCTCCCTCCTACTCGTTAGTCTCTCTCTCTCTCTCTCTCTCTCTCTCTCTCTCTCTCTCTCTCTCCTGTTTTTTCTGTCCTCACTTCAACAATAGTTAAAAGTTAATCTCCTTTTTAATCCTGTCAGGCTGTCACACACACACACACACACACACAAGAGGTCATAGTGGAAGTAGGACATATCTGTGACTTCCAACTTCCCCGTCTCACACCAGCCAGCACTTCTCTCTGTCCTGTCCGCCATCCCACCACATACATTTGTTACAACTCTCTGAATCGATCCGGGGGGTTTCATAAAAAGAATACGCTCGTATACGTGTTACAGTTGGCGAGTCCTGGCAGCCCTATACTCCCCTTGCTGCTCCCACCCACTCTAGGGCACTAAGTCTGAAATTCCAGGGTTCTTATTCATCAAACTACACTCTGTGACCACCCGAATGATAGTATATTGTATTTATGGAAGGTGGGACGAGGAGGAGCAGTGGAAGTCGGTGATAAATGTTGTAAATGTGGGATTTGTTTACAAGTTCCTTCTGGCGATATGTGGCAACACGAGAACAGCTGACCGGCTACCCACCCACGCACCGGTTTCATGAATGGCGACGGGAGGGAGGCTAGTGGGGCTTCTCTCTCTCTCTCCTCTCCCTCTCTCTTTCTCTCTCTCTCTCTCTCTCTCTCATTTATATCCCCTTCCTTGTCCCTCTTCCTCCTTCTTGAACTTTATCTCATGCACTTCTCTCTCTTTGCCACGATTCCCTCTCGCTATCACTGTCTCCTTCAACTCTCCCCACACTTCTTTCTCCCTGAATATTTCTCCATCTCTATATCTGTTCTTTCTTTCGACCTTCTTACCCACGTTCTCCTCCTTCTTCCGTCTGACCTTATTTCATTTTTCATTCATCTGCCATTCTTTGTCCCCTCTCTCTCTCTCTCTTTCTCTGTACACCATAATATTTTCACATGTCTTCCTATTTTCCTTCCGTTTTATTGATTGCTTTGCTATTATCCTCTCTTTTATTCACCATCTTCTCCTTCTATATTTTCTCCTTCCCTTCTTCAACTTTTCTTAGCTATTTCACCTGCTCCACTATCCCGTGGAGAGAGAGAGAGAGAGAGAGAGAGAGAGAGGGCGTGGGTTACTGTGAAGATAAACAGAATAACAAAAACAAAACCGTCATTTATATGGAACAAATGCGATTGCAGTGTGTACGTGTATATGAATACATATACCATAGTGTGTGGAGTATTATATAAATACAGTGTGTGTGTGTGTGTGAGCTATTTACATCATGGCTTACCAGAGTTATTAGTGTAAGGGTGCACTTTCCATTGTATAAATATATATATAAGGTTATACGAATATATAATATATAGCCTACTGTGGATGTTGGCTGGAGGCCAGAATTTGTGTCTGTGTGTATTGTGTGAGTGGTGGCTGCAATACAGATATACAGTGTGTGTGTGTGTGTGTGTGTGTGTGTACACCTGCGCAGACATTAAGGGCAAGTGTGAGTCATATTTATGAAACACGTACCTGGTGGCGAAGGTGGTGGGCGTTTCTGGATAGGAGTACAGCATCTGAAACGTGATTGGCTAAGCCCGCAGACTGCAGCCAATCACAGCCTTTGTTGACATCCTTCCTTGTATTCTTGTTTTTAACCTACTGATCTAAACACGCAGCGGAAATAATTCACAGACCTGGGAAGTAATGTTCTGTGAATGGGAGAATATAACTGCAGGGAAACGATGAGGGAATAAATAAAAACAAGAGAAGGAGAAGAGAAAAAGGTGAAATATGGGGAATATTTGAAGTAAACAGAGAGAGAGAGAGAGAGAGAGAGAGAGAGAGAGAGAGATGGGGTATGGTGGGGAGGGGGGTTAGGGAGAGAGAATTGGGTACAGAATGGAATGGGAGGGTGGGAGCGCAGGGAGTAGTGAATGGAGGGAGGAGTCCGCCCACACTGCCACACAAACATACACATACACACACACACACCTCTTCCTCACTCTCCTTACTTCCTCGTGTAGTTCTCTTTTCACACGTTGTCATCTTTTCCTTCCATTTGTCATCCTCTCTCGCTCTCTCTCTCTCTCTCTCTCTTCACACGTTGTCCTCTTTCCTTCCGCTCTCATTTGTTTTCTGTCCCACCACACTTCCTCCTTCCATATTTCAACCATCTCTCTCTCTCTCTCTCTCTCTCTCTCTCTCTCTCTCTCTCTTACCCTCTCTTCAACTCATTCACTTCTTTGCTCTCTCATTTCATCCTTCCTTTTTCCCTTCCATACTCCTTTCTTCCGTTTACTCCCACATCATCTTTACTTTCTTTCCTTAATTACTTCATCCACATTTCCTTTATCGTATCCATTTTATCATCTCTCCTTTTTTCATCTCCCCCCATTCTCTCTGTTCCTTGTTTTTCCCTGCCCACTACCCACCTCTCGTCATCTTACATCCACTTTTCCTTCCTTCCTTCCCTCTCATCTTTTCGTTTCTTCCTTCCTCTCCCTCTCCCTCTCCTTCTTTCCTTCTGTTTTGCTCCTTTACGCCTTCTCTCCTTACCTCCCTCTTCCTGGTGAGTATATAAATAGAAAACTGAATGAAAAGAGTCCTGGGAAGTGGATAGGGAGAGGAGGGGAGCGAGAAGAAAAAGGAAGAGAGAGAGAGAGAGAGAGAGAGAGAGAGAGAGAGAGAGAGAGAGAGAGAGTGTGTGTGTGTGTGTGTGTGTATGTGTGTGTGAGTGCGTAAGCGTGTGTGTGTGAGTGGGTAGGCGTGCTTGAGTGAGAGAATGGAAATGAGGAAGGGAGGGAAAGAAAGTATTGGAGAGGAAGGAAGGAAGGGAAGGAATATGATAAAAAAGGGAATATAATTGAGAAATGGGGTAGGGAAAGAAAATAATGGAAAGAGAAGAGATAAAAAAGTAGGGAAACTATAATTTATACTCAATGTAAAGGAAGAACAAATGTAGGAAACTCAAAAGGTAACAAACCCCGATAATAAAGAATGTAAGAAATACGATGAGGGAAGAGAGAACAAAAGAATAGGAAGGACCAGAAGAAGAAAAAGAAGGGAATGAGAAAAAATATAATAGTTAAGTGACATCATATATATACGACTCACTATGAGGAGGAAATGGGGAAAATATCTGAAATAACTTGGAGAACAATACAGCTAATGGTTTTTATTATGAAATATATGATTGAGTGCGTGGGTGAGAGTCCGTGTGTGTGTGAGAGAGAGAGAGAGAGAGAGAGAGAGAGAGAGAGAGAGAGAGAGAGAGAGAGAGTCTGCGCGTTCGTGATCAAGAGAGAAAGAGAGAGAGAATGAGTGTGGGTGGAGATTTCACGGCGCAAGTCCCAATCTCCTTCCTCTCTCTCTCTCTCTCTCTCTCTCTCTCTCTCTCCTGTAAGAAGCACAGAGAGAGAAGAGGTAGGTAGATGAGGCACAAGGAGAAGCGTCAGCAGGAAGAAAGGGGGAAATATAAACTGATAAAGAAAATTAATCTGATAAATAAGAACGATAATTAGAATGAAAGTTATTCCACATGAAGGAGAGAAATAAGAAGGAGAAGGATCAAGGAACACAGAAGATAAATATATAAATAGAACAGATACAATTATTGATCAGTAAAGAGAAAAAACGAAAGTGAAAAACTCGATCCTTTCCATCAAACCAATCATGTCTCCTCCATTAATTAGTAGGTTATCCTCCAAAAGCCTTTCCTTTTCATTACACTCACTGTGGCAACTCACCTCCACTAAATATTTTATCAAATATTTTCACTTGCCATCTTCCCATCCATTCATAATTTCAGGTGCCTTCATTTCTCCATTCATAATTTCACGTGTCTTCATTTCCCCCATTCATAATTTCAGGTGCCTTCATTTCCACATTCATATTTTTACGTGCCTTCATCTCATTCATTAATTATTGTACGTGCCTTCATATCACTCATTTAGACGTTCATGTCCAACCCACCTTCTCTTAATTTTACTTGACCCTCGCCTCTCTTCAGACCTGCACGTGTATGTACCCTACCTTCCAGTTTATATCTCTACTCGTCTTCTCCCTCTAAAAGTTTCACGTGATTCCTTCCTCGCATTCAGTCAGAATTTTATGTCCTTGCTTCCCACTAAGAATTTCACGAGTTCCCTTCCTCTATTCAGAGTCGTAGCCCCTTTCATTCAGAATTTCACGTCCTTCCTCCCATTCAGAGAGTAAATAATAAAACACAATGGGTTAGAGATGGTCCCACTATGGCCCTTTCATCTCAAGACACTCCCTAGCTTCTATTATCTAAACAAGGCCATGTACTGCACAGACCCTTCCTTCCTCTGCAGGAATATCAGTCATAATGTTGTAGTAATTATTTTACCGGGATATTTTTTCTTTATTTTTAAGATACACTGAAAATCACCTGCATGTGCACGTCCAAATAAACAATCTAAATTTTTTTAATAAAGTCATAAAATAAATAAAGTAATTCCGCAAAGGTTTAATGTAAGTGAAGGACGAACTCACAACATATTCAAAAATTATGTAACTGGAAGATGGAGTAAAAAAGTGTGTCACGTGAAGTGAGGGGATTCTATCAACCAAATAATTAAGCTGCCAAGCCTGTTTTCTCATCAACATCTGTATTTAATTCTTACTAACGCCAGGCAATGCTCGTCATGGATATATTCCTCGCTCTAGAAATAGCTCAAACTCTATACACTTCACCGGTAATAGAGATAAAAGAGAGAAAAATGGAGGGAGACAGATCTATAATTATAATATACAGTTGACTCTTCCAGCGTTAATATACTGTGGTCAGGTTATTATTATTCCACAACTGATCAATAATATCCAGGTGAGACAACTTGACCTTTGACCTGTTGCTTTGACCTCGCGGGTGTGGGTGGCAGTCGTGTGTGTGTGGAGGGTGGGGTGGGGGGGGGAGGGTGTTGATGTGATTAGATGTCGGCCGCAGGGGATGGAGGGTGGTTAGGAGGGGAGGAGGGGAGATGAGTAGGGACGGATTTGGCGGTAATAGAAAGGAAGGTTGGAGGAAATAGGGAGGGGGGGAGATTGGAACGGGTATGGGGAGAGGCGAGTCCCAAGATGGAAAGGCAAGAAAAAGTATTAAATGAAAGGGAGGAAAATATGATGGGGATGGAAGGGGAAGTGAAGAGAATGACGGGATGTTGGAGAGAGAGAGAGAGAGAGAGAGAGAGAGAGAGAGAGAGAGAGCCTGTATAAGGGGAAATGGATGTTGTATAGTTGTTAAGTTCACCATCTTGTACTGTTTATGCCTTTGGTGTGCTATGAATAATCTCAAACTTGGGCACCACATGAAGTAAAATTCTTAATCTGTTTTATGACTCATTTTGGAGGAATCGGTAGCCTCCAATTAGCTGACAGCAGCACAACATGCCCTGCAGTCCATTTCAACATTTTTTGACTGATAATTAGTAGGTCAAGTATAATGATGTGAATGAAGTAAAGGTCTAATGAAGTCACGGACGGCTTGTTCACTTCATAACATTCAGGGTTCAGTCTTCATGTATATAATTTATAGTGTCCCCATGGTGGAGGGAACTAAAGTCAAGCATTAACAAACCATAAATAGAAACAACATATATATATATACGCACGTAACAATAAATACATCAACACAACACACCTATTGAAAACTAACTCTTAGCATGAGAGAGAGAGAGAGAGAGAGAGAGAGAGAATGGAGGAAGCATGCGTTGGCAACACCACCGCCCACACACTAGCCAGGGAGGAGAGGGGAGAGGAGAGGAGGGGAGGGAGGGGAAGGAAGGAAGTGACGGAGGGACTGGGAGGAAGGAAGGAAGGAAGGAAGCGACAGTGTGATGGAAGAGAGGGAAATGGTAAGATAAAATAACAGATGAGAGAGAGATGTAGTGATTGACAAGAGGCAAGAGGGGAACAGCAGGGTTACGAAAGAGAAGGAAATGAAGAGTTAGGTAATAGGATAACAGATATAATGATAATAGTATAGTTAGGTAAAACATATTGAAGGATGAAAAGGAAATGTACGGTAATGAATAAGAGGAAAATGTTGATCATAAACCCATTTCTTCTGAATCTATAGGAACTGAGGTCGATAATAATATTTAGTACACACTGAACTGTAATATTATTCATGTTCTCCATTATATTATCACAGATAGACTGAAAGGACGATAGAAAAATAGGTAGATAAAAAAACCAATGACAATATTCTGTTTTGATGAGGTATTATTAGAGATAAATATAGACTCGATAATGACTTCTAGGTATTAACACTACAGTAAAGCTTTGCCTATAAATACAACTCTGGTGTATCCTCTTTCTCTATTTACACTGGAGAAATATATTGTGTAAGCCAGAGAGAGAGAGAGAGAGAGAGAGAGAGAGAGAGAGAGAGAGAGAGAGAGAGTGAGACTGTTTGTGTGTGTGTATGTGTGTGTGTGAGGGAAGGAGGGCACGTGTATGCCTGCCTGGCTCACGTGTTGGGTTTGATTTACCCTGCTTTAAGTCGCCACAGGAAGCGGTAGGAAGGGAAAGAGAGGGAAGCAGAGGGAGAGAAATGAAGAGGGAAAGGGAAATGATGGAAGGAGGGTGAATGAATGGAGAAAAGGGAAGAAAGGAGGAAGGGGACAATTAAGGTGCAAAGGAGACGGAGAAAGGGAAGAAAGAGAGGAAGAGAGAAAGGTTACACAACTCAAAGTATATGATAAGACGTGTTTCCTCTCACACCCACACCTATACACCATCAACACCCACACTATAATCACCACCACCACCACCACCACCACGTCCACCACCACGTCCACCGCCCGCAGCATCACCACCCACACAATCAACACCACCAACGTCATCACAAACACCATCACCTTTTCTCTTTCACGTGTCGATAAGATCCACACGTGCATTAAATAAGTTTTTGAACCATTCGCACGAGGCGGAGTGGGAATATTTACTGCAGGTCTCGTCTCTATAACCTTCGCTGCATATTTCAAAATTCCACACGAAACTTGAAATCATAAATACGAAAAGTGTGTAACAGGGGAATGAAGGAAGGATGGAAAGGAGGGAGGGAGAGAGTTTGAGTTCAAAGGATGGATAAAAGGTAGATAGATATGAGATTTGGCATCGTGGGAAATATGGATGGCAAATATGAAAGCGAGAAGAGCTAGGCAGATGTCAGAGGAAGGGACGGGTGAAAAGAACTGAGGGAGAACGAAGGGCAGATATGAATGGGGGGGAATTAAAGGAGGTAGATGTTAGATGGAAGGGAGGAGGGAGGCTGTAAATGTATGCGAGAGAGAAGTGACATCGTGGTGGGAATTAATGTAAAGAAAGGGAGGAAGAAGGGAAGGAGAGGAAAGAAAGACGAGATAGAGAGACAAACAAATAAGAGAAAGAAGAGACGGAGGAGAAAGGGAGAGATGTAAGGACTAACATAATTATGAGGGAGTACGTGAAACGGACAGAGAACAGAAATTTAAAAACCATGAGATGAGATGTAAGAAAGAAATGATAAGAAACCAGGAGAGAAGAGGGAGGGAGAGTCAGAAGAGATGAAGGGTAGAGGAAAGGAAGAAAAGGGAAATTATTAGAAACCAGGAGATAAGAGGGAGGAGAGACAGGAGAGATGGAGGGACAAGGTGATAAAAGGGAGGAGAGATATGAGAGATGGAGAGACCAGGTGATAAAAGGGAGGAGAAATAGGAGAGATAAAAGAACCAGCAATCAAGAGGGAGGAGAGATAGGAGAGATAGAGGGACCAACATCGGGTGTGAGGCGGAAGGAGTTCACTGATTTTGCCAAGGACGGACAGTGACGTCACTCTACAAGACCCGGTGACGTCATCTACTGCCTTTGTTTTGTTTCATTAAACACACACACAGGTTGGCAGGTTGAGGTTAAGGGGTTGGCAGGTTGGGGTTAAGGGGTTGACAGGTTGTGGGTAAAGGGGTTGGCAGGTTGTGGGTAAAGGGGTTGGCAGGTTGTGGGTAAAGGGGTTGGCAGGTTGGGGTAAAGGGGTTGGCAGGTTGTGGGTAAAGGGGTTGGCAGGTTGTGGGTAAAGGGGTTGGCAGGTTGGGGTAAAGGGGTTGGCAGGTTGAAGTAAAGGGGTTGACAGGTTAGGGGTAAGGGGTTGGCAGGTGGGGTAAGGGGAAGGGGTGAATAGGACCTAGCTGAGTGGTTGACGAAGTGGGCCAGATCGACAAGTAATCAAAATAAACGTAAGCCCGACAACACATTGATAACGCCATTCATCCCTTGGAACTTGTGTATGTATGTATGTATGTATGTTTGTATGTATGTACCAGGGAGTGACGCAGGTGAGGCGGGAAAATATTATCAAGTGAGGTAATAACACTGATTGAGAGAGCATGCGGACACAACCTCTAAGTTCTGTTTTTACTCATGCAACGGTTTTTAACGGACTATAACGGCTTTAACGAAATACTATTTTGAACACCAACTGACGGGTTGAATTTAATACCGAGATGAGGAAGTTGCGTTAGGACATAATATTATAGTGTTGTCAGTGATGTCATTCCCAGTGTCTATTTAGGGATTTTAAATTAATACATGGAGTCATTCCTGGTATTATCGACATCGTAGTCATTCCGAGTATCAAATTTGGTATCTTAAATTAATACATAAAGTCATTCGTGGTATTATTGTTATCGTACCCAGGTATTATAGTGAAGTGGTGGTGTGTTGGTTAATCATACAGGTGTTTGTGAATTTTACTGGTACGAACTCCTCCAAACTGTACCGAGAAACAACACTTATGAAGGGAGGGAGGGAGTCTGTTTCATGGACCACAACACAACACACCATCATCACTAATATCAATAACACCTTCTACTACTTAGTAAACAATTTTTCCTTCCCTTCACTACTCCCTTTCCCCTCTTTTTCCACCCTTCTACCACTCCCTTTCCCCTCCTTTTCCATCCCTCCACCACTCTATTTTCCCTTTTTATTCTTCCCCCTATCCCCCTCCCCCTTCCCCTCTTCTGTCTTTCCACTTCCCCCCCCCCCCTTCATGTTATAACCCCAGAGACCTTCCGCCCACGCCGCGTCGTCTGCCGGGTAATGGACTTCATGCCTGTTATTGGGATTTTCAGCTCTGCAGAGTTCTGCTGGGCGTTAACGGGAAGAAATTTTAATATCCCCACACAAACACACACACGGAGAGAGAGAGAGAGAGAGAGAGAGAGAGAGAGAGAGAGAGAGAGAGAGAGAGAGGTGAGTGGGAATGACTGAAAGACTGAACAAGTGAAATAGCAGAGAGAGAGAGAGAGAGAGAGAGAGAGAGAAAGAGAGAGAGTAGTCAGTATTGACAGTGAAAGGCGTGGGTGGTGAGAAGGATGATGGAAGGGGAGTAACGGAAAGTGTGTGGATGGGTGATATTAAGCTGGTGTGTGTGTGTGTGTGTGTGTGATTCAGTCTACACATAAAGTAAACTTATAGAGAGTGTGACGATAACTGAGTGTACGTACAGACGTATGAGTATAATGTACATTCAAAGAGTTGTGTACATCGTGGAGACAACTATATGTGAGTGCATATATGTACAGTATATATATGAGCATACGTGCATATAGCTGAGTGTAGCGTGCAAATGCATTGAGAATATCGTGTAGAGAAATGAGTTTGCATGTAGGTAGCTGAGTGAGTCGTACAGAAAACCCATGAACGTGCAATGAAATACTGGAGTGTAGCGTGCAGAAGACTGAGGTTGCGTGCATACAGTTGAGTGTGGCGTGTGAGATGAAGGGCTACACTGCTACAATATACAAAGCCAGTTCGCGTGTGTAAGGGATATCGTGAAAAGCAAAGGCATGTGCGTGTGTGTTTGTATATATATGTGTTTCAAGAGTGACACAACTGTGGGGCCAATTTTGGTTTTCCTTCCCCTGTGAATTCAGTGACTCATAACTCACATTTATCATACATACTGTTTTGTCCATACTTAAATAAAATGATCAAAATATAAATACACATTTTCCATTTTAGCCAATGGTATATAAAATTTATATGAATGCCTGGACGTATTGGTGGGAGATAACTTTAGATGGAGACTGTATGTGCGCGCGCGCGGAAGTGTGTGTGAGTGAGAGAGCCAACTGTGACGTCACTGGCCCTCCCTCACTCGTGATTGGTTGACGTTCCCCAGGTAACCCGGCTAATTAAGGAACAGGTGACACGACAGGGGATCAAAGGGAGGTGTACGACCCCCTCCCCCTCCTACACTCTCCCCCTCCATCCTTCTCACTCTCCCTCTCCTCATGAATTTTCACTCTCCCTCCCCCTCCTCCCTCCTCTTATGCATTCTTCGTTTCTTCTCCTTCCCACTATACCACACCAAACCTTCTTCCCTGCCTTACATCATATCTTAACCTTCTTTTCTCCGTAAAAATTCCTCTAAGTACTCTCCCGCTCTCAATCTCTCATCAGCCCTCTCCTCCTCCTCCTCCTCCTCCCCCTCCTTCCTCTCCTCCTCCTCATCCACTCTCCTTGTCCCGATCTCTCCTCATCTCCCTCCTCATCCACTCTCCTTCCCCCACTCTATCTTCATCCACTCTCATTCCACTCATCTCTCCTTAATCCCTCCACCCACTCATTCTACTTCCCCAGCCTTGTTTCACTTTCCCCTCACACACACACACACACACACACACACACACACATCTTCAACAAACGCTGCAAAACGAATTATGCACGCAATTTGTGGTCTCTGTGTGTTTGTTTGTGTGGAGAGAGAGAGAGAGAGAGAGAGATGAGAGAGAGAGAGAGAGAGAGAGTGGGGTCATCTATTATACGTAGACTTATGAATGAAAGTCTTTCCGTACCAGTGAGGATGGAAGGGAGGGAAGGTAAAGGGGAGGGAAGGGGTTGGAGGGAGGAGCGCTCAGTCACTTCTCATGTCATGTCGTACCCTTTTTCACTTTACCGTATAGGGAGGGGGCGGTGGGGAGTGGAAGGGGGTGACAAGACAGTTTAGGGCATGGTTTAGGAGTGTAAGGATCGATATTTACCTTCTCTCTCTCTCTCTCTCTCTCTCTCTCTCTCTCTCTCTCTCTCTCTCTCTCTCTCTCTCTCTCTCTCTCTCTCTCCTATATATCTACGCATACGTACATATTCTCTATACAATTCCATATCATAACTACTACACACATAAGAACACCATGACACTCACACAACAATAAAACATTTAAAAGACAAATCCTGGATCCAAATCCAGATTTGAGTCTCACCCAATATCAAATATTTTACTACCAGTCAGTGGCAGTCACGAGGATCACATTTCCTAAAAAATTCATAACGAGCTGCACATTATTTTTGCATTATCCTGTGAGCACTAAAAGACACATAAACTAATAGAAAAAAAACGAACCAATCACATGACCTTCTTGTCAGAGATAAATATTACATACTAGAACACCCTAAGCTCCCTATTTAACACTCATAACATTAGGCTATTATAACACTCATAACAACACCATATCACTCATAACACCATACCACTCTAATATCAACACCATAACATCAATACACCACTCAGGATATACTTATAAAACTGGCTGTAAAAAATTGCTCTATTTTCTTATATATTTTTCAACATTTCCTTTTGCATACAAGTTATTCTTAACTGAGTGGGAGAAAGTGAGGCAGAGGGAGGGGGGCCTTCAAGTGCAGTAACTATATGTAACTCTCACCAACACCTTCTCCTTCATCAACACCACCTCTCTCTCTCTCTCTCTCTCTCTCTCTCTCTCTCTCTCTCTCTCTCTCTCTCTAAAGGCTACACAGCATTGTAAGGCCCCTTGGACAGGCTACAGGCATGGACTATAGACAACACTATAACACCGTCACCCATCACTCCACTATAGTCACTAGTGTCACTATTATAGACCACAAGCTGCATATGCTATAATTTTTTTTTTTTTTTTTTTAATAGTAGGACAATGTTAACAGCTTTATTATAGCAGCCTCGTACTAACTCTACAAACTAAGACGACTAAGGTTATTTGGGACACCCACAAGGCTTAGTAATGTCTCTAACCGATTCAGTTTTAGCTTAACTATTTTTTTTGTAATCTTTATGGTAATCTTCACTAAACGCCAGCGAACTATTTCAGCGAGAGACAGTCCAGAAGTTAATTTGTAAATTTATATGGATGCAGACTATACGGGGTACAAAATGTGCCCTCCTTTTGTAAACTTAACTGGCATACACTATCAAGGATTGTGTCTGTTTGCTTGTTTGCAGGATTACGCAAAAGTAATGTGTGTGTGATTTTTTTAACGAAAGCGTCACGAAAGATGGGTATCGTAACTACCGAAAAAAACCGCCCTCGAAAATCAAGTGAATACTTACATGAACGGTGTCTCTCGTTTCCTCTCATCACATTCTCCCCCCTCCTCATCAACACCCCTCCCTATTCCATTTCCCCTCTTCAATTTTAACATCTTCCTTCCGTCCTCCCTCAGGTTTTCACATCACTGCCCCACACCCCTCCACCCCACCCCACCCCGGGCCACAGACAACCTGACCCACTTTCCTCTTTCTTAAATCAAGCGTGAAGGTTTAAGGAGAGAGAGAGAGAGAGAGAGAGAGAGAGAGAGAGAGAGAGAGAGAGAGGTTGTGTTGTACTTGACTTACAGGTTTGGAACCGTTTACTGCAGGTGTCAGGTGACTTTTCTGACACGTGTCAAATCCATGGTACAGTATACAGTTTATCTATGAGTGGAGGAATCAATGACCCTCCAAATCACTCAAAACTGGCAGGCACCTCTTTGTGGTTCTAACATTAGTTAGGTCAGTACACCGGAATCTGTGGCAGGAAACATATTCACTCCATAAAAGTTGTATTTTTGTGGCATAGTTTGGTATCATAAGTCCCTAATACACAGACAAATATTATCCCCTTAAACACAATGACTATAACATTTTTCTATAAACACCACCGAGAGAGTGATTATAGATGATGATGATGATGAAGATGATGATGCGGTTTGGGGGGTAAGGGAGGGGGGGGGGATAATGTGAGGTCTGCGGTATGTGGGAGTTATAGAACCTATGATTGTGGTGCGGCTGCGGCTATATCTATCTATCTATCACTGTGTGGGTCCGGTATAAGGGTGGATGCATGCAGTACAATCATAACAACTAACACACACACACACACACCACATTGTCTGTTTGTTTGTGTAATAGGGCCATATTTTCTTACTTACTGCATCTTGAGTGAGGAGTCAGACCATCCTGTACGTATCATAATAGCACATCAAGTACTGGAGTCCACAAAAACCCGAGTATGGTGTCAAAATGATGATGAATTCAACATTTTAAAGGTGAAGGCCTTGGATGGGGATGTATGCCATATGGAGGCTCATATATTCCATCCCATCAACAATAACAAACGTGGAAAATGCTGATATGTTACAATTGCTTACAGAGAGAAAATATTAAATTGTACAGTATGTTTGCAAATACTATATCGAATCAAGCGAGTGTACAGTAACTGATGGCCTGTGTAATTTCAGTCATTCTTGTCTGGTTAGTTACATTACAACAACATAGGAAACTAGATCACTGGGGCATTTCTGGGGTCACGTTATTAGATAATAGTACCTCAAAATACGGTTACAGTATAAACAGGTTAGGAAGGTTACAACAAAGCTGCATTACCAACTCATTATATTATGTATACATCTGTGAACACTACACATACATAACAAGTGACACACCCGACTCTTTGACATGAAAGTAATACTATGTGTTTTTGAGGACAGGTGACATCATAACAGCTGACCCTGTTAGAACAACTGGTCATTTTGGGGAGCATCTGATATCAATTCTAAACACCCATCACTGTGAATATACATTATCTGTAATATCAAATTCCGGTAACGCACAGGGGCCAACTTAACTACCTCGTCACTGCCGAAACGCAATATTTTTAATTGTAGTATCCATTTGACCTTTAAACCAGTTAAAGGGAAGAGCATATCGAGTCGGCACGTATAAATTCCCGTAGAGATAACACTACACGCGGACAAAACAGACGTAAATCATGACTGCTGTGACGTAAGAGAGAACAAAAAACTGGTGCGGCATCGGACTCTGAACTACAAAACACGTCAATACAATGTCTATCATTACGTACAAAACACAGACAAGAATCAGGTATATCAATGTGTTACAGCAAAACATAACTCCACAATTTACGTAACAGTTAATAATAAGAGTATGCAGTAATCGAGTCATGACAAGGATTGCATCAAGGACACGTGTTTAACTGTTATCATTTCAGGGAATCATAACATTACTATGGATTGAGAACCTTTACAAACACAGCAAGGTGATATAATGTACAAACGTAGCTTATATAACAGTAACACAAGCTTTGATGTGGTATGACCAGGTGTTTGATGTTGGTTATGGAGATTACAGTGTATCAGCTAATCCACATACACCACCTACGGACAAGAAACAATCACGTATTTTTTGCAGTCCCTCATACACTCACGGGCCACGTTTTCTGTCACGGGTGTATACTCACTCTAACCTCACCCGCTCTCATACCTAGGAACAAAATTCGCTCTCATATATCTTCTTTTAAGTTACCTTATTACTTTTCATATTCATGTACCCCTCATAAACTTTTGCTTACATTTTAGGGAAGGACTGGTTGAGGAAGGAGTGAAGTAGGTGGAAGGAGAGTGTGGAGAGAAAGTGAGAAGTACGTTTTCTTTAAAGGGAGAGGAAGAGGGAGAAGAGGAGAGATGCTGTGGGGTAGAGAGAGAAAGAGGGGATGGATGGGAGGAGAGTAAGGGAGGGAAAGGAAGGGAAGATGGAGAGATATCAGGAGTGTGTGGAGGGTGACGGACAGAAGAGGGAGGAAAAGCTTTCACACAGCTTCCTATATAATTAATAAAAGGGAGGAAACCTATCAAAAGAGAGAGAGAGAGAGAGAGAGAGAGAGAGAGAGAGAGAGAGAGAGAGAGAGAGAGAGAGAGAGAGAGAGAGAGAGAGCATTAAAATGAAAAATAACACGAGAAATTTTAGAAACGAATAATTCGAAGGGAAAGCTTAGACGAAATCATATATACTGTACGGTGTATATACAGGGTGATTCAACAGTCCATGCATTAAATTGAATAATTCGATTATTATTCAATTGGATAATTCTAAGAAAATAATTCTCTATGATGAAATGTCAAATTATACATAGTTTATCTGTTACAATACATTTATGATATTATATTAAAGGAAGGGAAAAAGTGAAGGGAAAAGCACCTATATTTCTTAAGATATGTTTCGGATATTTGTAGTACAGATATAGTGTGTGTTGCAGATGAACAAACAGCATTTGGAACATATTCTTTCGATTGTAGAAAAAATATGTACAGTACACTGTAGTGATCAATGAATAAAGATATACAAAATCTAGGTGGGTTTCCCTTCACGTTTCGCCTTCCTTAATACAAAATCATAAATGTATTGTAACAACTAATAAAATATAATTCGACATTTCATCATCGAGACATTTATGCTTAGAATAATCCAAGCAGGTTATTATTCAATTATATATTTATATAAAAGTTTTTTTTCCATTTATCAGAAAGAAGACAACCTATAAAGTAGTCAATAATATGGTCCCGTACTGTGTGACGATCTAAATAACGAATAAACTGTCAAAAGATGAACAAATTTGTAGAGCCGATACCCACAAAAGACAGAGGAAGAACAGTGGAAGAGTAAAGAGAATGAGAGTGGAAGGAACTGGAAACGAGGAAAAGAAAGGGGAAAGGAGAGAGGGAAAATTGGAAACATTGCAGAACAGAAGGTAGGAAGAGGGAGGGGAGGGATAATGAGAGAAGAAGGGAGAGGGAGGAGGGACAATAAGAGGAAAAAGGGGGAGGGGTGAACCAAAATGAAGGGGGGAGGGGGGAGGGAGGACAGGGATGGAGTGGCCGAAATCACCAGGTTTCCAGGAAGTCCACCAGCTGGACCTTTACCTCTTATTGGTTCATTAGATGACGGTGTTGGTAGTGGTCGTCGTGTTGGTTATGGTCGTAGTGGCATTGGTTACTGTAACAGTCTTGGTATACGTGAGGTAGTGGTTGTACTCGAGCTGTGGGCTATTGGTAATGGTCGTCGTGTTTTGGTTATGGTCATAAAGGCATTGGTTACTATAACAGTCTTGGTGTGGTTGTGACGGAAGTGGTTATACTCGAGCTGTGGGCCATTGATAGTGGTCGTCGTGGCTTAGTGGCTTTGGTTACTGTATCAGTCTTGGTGTGGTGGTGACTGGTTATACTCGAGCTGGTGCTTTTGGTGGTGGTAGTGGTGGGTGTGGTAGCCTAGTTTATAAAATGGTGTGACAGTAAACAACATTTGAGGGAAGTCTTTCCAGATTTTTGCTATTCGATTTTATAATATTGCTTCATTACAGTACCAACATTTACGAACTATTATAAATCCGATATTTCTAGGGACATTTGTTTGATCAATGGTAAAGTATTCGTCAGCATTCAGATTGCTGGAGCCACTTAAAGTATTGTAAATCTTTAATAGGATTCCTCTCAGGCGGCGTGTGTTAAGCTATGTTAAATTATGTTCTTTCAGTCGTTCTTCATACGGTTTATTACCCAGTCTAGGGATCATTTCAGTCAATCTGTGATGGATCTATTCAAATTTTTGTCTCAATAAGTTCATAAACTACAGATGCTAACTTAACAGACGATGGTTACTTTGTTGTGACTAACTTTTCAAAATATACTGGAGTTGTTATGTGATAAAGCTTAACTTCAAGTCGTCTGGTACACTCCCCGGTGTGGGTACTCTGTATACTGTATTCAGTGTAGTGCATGACAAGTGTACAGACATAAATGTATGGGCCAGGTTCTCACAGCATTCCCATCTCCAATTTCCTTCGCATCTCTTCGTTTTTTTCCAACCCTTTTCTGCTAATTTGTTCCTCTTAAATCCCATCTCCTCACCTATAGCCTACCACTTAGTCCATTCCTCTGTTCTAATCTACCTCTCCTCCCCTTCACACAAACAATCAGTCCACCGCAGTAATAGGCCATCAACTTTTTCCACATCAAGCAGAGTTGGCGGAGAACAACACACATGCACCACCAAGCCTCGATTCTCAGAGCTGGAGTATATTCGTCACACCACCACGGTCTTGTCCTGTGCGCGCGCGCGCCTGTGTGGTTGACATCTAAAAATATCTGTAAAATTATCCGTACAGCTGGCCATGTCGGTGACACCTGTTCCTCCATCCTGTGGTCAAAATATAATATGTAGTCCTTCAGCAAGACAACAGAAGGACACATGTGAATATAAAGAAGCCAGTCTGGCCCGAGAACGGACGATGAACAACTGAAGATGAAGGAAACTGTATGATACTTACCAGAGTGCTACCTGATTGACGGTCAAGGGTCTCTGGTTTATAAATTATCAGTTTAAACACATTCTATCCAACAAAGCAAACAAAAATAATTCCACCAATTCGGGTCACACAACAGACAACCTATACTTCGTCACACGCAAGAAGATTAAGGAATAAATATCCTTTCATTTTTCAAAATATATAGTCTAATTAATACAGCATGAAAACACAAACACTTACTATGTATGCATTTCGTCGAAGAAGTTTTGATATACAGACGACGCCATAATTGGAGCTGCGTTTTTTTGTTCTCTCTCTTGTTTCTAACCGCTTCTCCAAAATGAAACTGGAAACTGGCGTGATATTCCAGAGCGGTGTCCTGTGTATCAGAAGCCAATGGTGCATCTCCTGGAAGTTAGCGCTGTAGTGTTCGGGGAATATTTTTGAAGGCATAGTGGCCAGGTGATGACGATGACCAGTACGATGGCTCCATATACAAGGTATCGTATTTACCATCCTCGTCATCGCCTGGACCACCATAAATATTCTTTCCATGCACCCCCCCCCCCCCCCAAGGTACTGTACACCAGATATACTACTATGTCTTCTGGACCAAGGGAAGTGTGTGAAGGGCAGCATTACATTATATAAAAGCAATGTTATAGGAAACTACAATGTCACGCTACTTATAGATTGGTAAACCTTCGATCACTCCTGTTGTAAAATAAGGAAAAAGAGTAATTTGGTCTAAGTATCCGACCAAAGTGAAGAAATAAGTAAAAACAAATTTATCACAGTATTTTCTATAGAGCGACAGCAAACACTTCCATTTAGCAGAAAGAAAATATTGTCTCCATTTTCATTCAAATAAATATATAAATAGATAAACTAGTAAATTAAAAAAACAGATATGTGACCAATGAATAAATAAAAATAATATGAAAAGTTACTCTGGAAGACAGTGTAAAGCCACACTTAATTTTATGTATGTATGTAATGCAGGGTCGACAAAAAATGACAATAAAAAAAAAAAAAAAAAAAAAAAAAAACATTGAGCAGCACAGGTTCAACACTACTATTAACCCACCATTGGACCTCTAACACTATATAATAATAAAAATACTCTCTCTCTTTCCCTCTGTGTGTGTGTGTGTGTGTGTGTGTTGCTGTTACCATGAGAGATTATGTGTCGTCCTTTCCTATAACTGAGACTGTAACTGGGCACTGGCGAGGGTACATGTGTGTGTGTGTGTGTGTGTGTGTGTGTGTGTGTGTGTGTGTGTGTGTGTGTGTGTGTGTGTAGGGAGAAAGAGATCATTTTATTAATTTATGTTTTGCGTGTTTGTATAATATGAGGATGGTATTTGTGCATGTGTATTTTGTATATTTACATGTGTATGTATGAGTATCTGCATCTCCTTGTAATAATGTACGGTAGTGTGTGTGTGTGTGTGTGTGTGTGTGTGTGTGTGTGTGTGTGTGTGTGTGTGTGTGTGTGTGTGTGTGTGTGTGTGTGTGTGTGTGTGTGTGTGTGTCCTGCAAGTGTATTTCGTATGTATATGTGTTTATTGTATCAGTGTATATGTGTGTTCTATTATATATGTGTGTGTTTGTGTGTATGCTTGTTTGTGTGGCACTGCGGCCCTCTTTACAAGCTACAGATTAATGAGTGTGGCCCTGGGGTTGGTGAGGGGGTTGGGGGGGAGGGGGTTGGCAGGGAGGGGAAGGGGGATGGGGGGATAGGGGGTTGGCAGGGAGGGGAAAGGGGTGATTCCTGGAAGCTGGGGCTGGTTCAGGAAAGTCAGGGAGTAAAGGGAGGAAGGAGAAAAAGATGTATGGTATAGTGGTGTGTGTGTGTGTGTGTATGTGTGTGTGTGTGTGATTCGAAGAAGTGAGAGAGAGGATAGTGAAGATGAAGATATGCAGTGTGTTTGTATATGTGTGTGTGACCGACTTATATCAAATATCAACGCATGACACAGATATTAAATACATGGAACGAGAAAGAGGAGGAAGGCGAGAAGATTTTTAGATTAGCAGGAAATTAATAATTGAAAGGGAAAAAGGATGTTAAGGTTAAAAGTAAGATGGAAATAAAATGAAGTGAAATGCATGATGAACGAGGAAGAGGGTATATATATAATTAAAGTGATGGATATGAAGAATAGAAGGGAAGGAAGGAAAAGGAAAAAGAATGAACGAGGAAGCAAAATGGAGGATATAAGAAATGAAATCTCATCAGATGGAAGTAGGAGCAGAAGGAAGGAGAGTGTTCCAGGAAGGACGAAAGGAAGAAAAATATACATAAAATAATAAGGGAGGAAGAAATTAGAGAATGAATGAAATGAAATCCAAGGAGAGTGTGAAGACAGAAGACTAGGAAACGAATTTAGAAATTAAGTAAGAGGAGAGAAAAATATATATAGAATAAACTGAAATTAATAGAACTGAAGGAGGGAAGGAAGGAGAAAAGAAGAAACGGATACAAGGAAAGACGGGAGGGATAAAATTACGAAAGTATGAAAATAAAATCAGGAGGAGTGAGGGAAGGAGGGAGGAGGAAGGAGGTGTGTTCCAGGAAAGAATCTCGTCCATATTACAAGAACTGTTGATTTTTGGCCCACAGCCTGGTTGGGGGACGGTGGGAGAAGGAAGGAGTTATAGCAGTTATGGCGGCGTGTAAAGCTGACAACCATCCACCCCCCACCCCTCCCTCTCTCTCCCTCCATCTCTCTCTCTCCCTCTCTCTCTCTCTCTCTCTCTCTCTCTCTCTGATGTCTGCATAATCGTTAATAACTTAATATATACATTTCACTATATTTTTGCACACACACACAAACACACACACACACATACACACACCTACACAAATAATCATCAAAATCCCGTAAAAATAAAAAAATAAAAAAAGGACCAGGGCAAACTCTTACCCTGGCGACCCCGTGACCTTCAAGATTGACCTTTTCCGCTAAAAATATCGAGAAGAGAGAAGAGGCCTTACCTGCACGTGTGTGATGCTTACAAACACGACCCACACATAGACAATCAAACACAAGGAAACATAACTTATGACTGTGTAATTTAATATAAACACAAACAAACCCACACGAAGTTCGCCCACAACCCGTGACCTCATTAACTAAACACTGACAGCTATGATTCTTGCTATGTATTTTTATTTAATCAAATGTGATGGTTTATTTTTCTTTGTTGATGTCTTAAAAGTACACAACTGCTTCGTATCATCTCATCATGAAAAATATTCCGGCATGAAATATGTTTGGACTAACGCCCATTACATTACTGTCGCATAAAAAAAATATCAATAATAATAATAATAAAAAATCCCAATAATTGCGTCTGATGACGTAAGGTGAGATCAGAGGGAGCGCCTGTGCCTAAATGTTTATATGCGTGAGTGACTCTTACAACAACAACAACAACAACAACGCAAAAAATTAAAACAATGGTGTTCTTCCCCTCAGTCCACTCCCAAGGTATATACACCACCCCTCCCCCTCCTCCTCCTCTTCTTCTTCTTCTTCCTCCTCCTCCACCACCTCCTCCTCCTCCTCCTCCTCCCCCAGCTACCGAGAATCATATAGCTTGTTGGTCATTATAGTTTGATAGTTGTTGTTGTTGTTGTTGTTGTTGTGGGCAGTCGTTCCTCACGTCACCTGACCGGCTCTAATGCAGTCCGTGTGTGTGTGTGTGGCGCTTCACATATGGCGACACACACACACACATACACACACACAAAAGTCAGTTCTGAGTATATGAGTATAATTATTCATCCTTCGTGTTCTTGTTTGTATGGCTCAGTATGGGAATTTGTTTTATCACTTCATTGCTGAGAGAAGTATATGTAGGGTATAATATATGTTAGGTCTCTTACACGTTCACATCACAACAAAAATATTCACTTAGAGATCTGAATATTGAACCCGAGAGACTGTGAGAGGGAGAGTGTTCCTTCAGGTACACGTCACACACTCAGGTGACAGATAACAAGTGAGCTGACTCGGCCCTCTCAACGGTGCAGGCTACCTCTCTGCTATGATAATAATAATAATAATAATAATAATAATAATAATAATAATAATTATAATAATAATAATAGCCAGTTGAAATTATGATGATAATAATAATAATAATAATAATAATAAAAATAATAATAATAATAGTGCCGGGTGTAATAATAATAACAATCACTACAAGAATAAGAATAAGAAGATAAAACTTAGCTTGCAAGTGTATCTAAAAAGAACATGACTCTGGTGGTAATCTTCGGGAAGGAGAGTGTGGTGGGCAGGGAGTGTCCTCACCTGATTTGATATGACCTGACCCATGCAGCTGTGGCCTCACCTCCTTCCGTCCTTCCTTCTTTCCCTTTTTTTAAGGTATATGTGGTCTAATCTACCCAAGGGAATAGGGATCAACCGGACGTCATTAGAGTAATTTTCACACCTCTTCCCATTCATTCTCTCCTAAACTCTTCCTCATTCATAAATGTCGCGGTCATTCATGTGGGTATGTATGTGTGTGCGTTTTGAGTTCAGTTTGTATCAGGAAATTTTGTACAGTGTGTATGTTCCCATTTAATTGAGTTTGTGGCATGGTTGTGAGTTGTTGTTGAAGTTCCTGAAGCTGTCTGACCGAGCAGCCCAGAGCTCCTGTAGAAGGCTAAGGCTTGAACCGGGCTTTCCCACAACGCCCTCAGTGAGTGTATGTTATGTTGTTAGCGAGTGTCGATGTGTGCGTTGCAGTCTTCCATAATGTGTTCAACAGAATGAGTCTTTTGTCAATACTGTCGGTATGGACGGATGTATTGTATGAATGAATGTAGAGTACAAAATCACACACGCACACACACACACGGGCACGCATACGAGTAACATACCTACCACCCAGTCCCCTCCCCCTCCATACATCTCCCCTCACTCCTCCCTCTCCTCCTCACAAACAATCAGTCCACCGCAGTAATAGGCCATCAACTTTTTCCACATCAAGCAGAGTTGGCGGAGAACAACACACATGCACCACCAAGCCTCGATTCTCAGAGCTGGAGTATATTCGTCACACCACCACGGTCTTGTCCTATGTGTGTGTGTGTGAGTGAGTGAGTGAGTGAGTGAGTGAGTGAGTGTGTGTGTGTGTGTGTGTGTGTGTGTGTGTGTGTGTGTGTGTGTGTGTGTGTGTGTGTGTTCTAATTAGGTCTATTTGTCTAAGGAAAAGGTTAAAATGTTTGTGAAGAGAGGGTGGTTTGTTTATGTGTTGAATGGAGGGATGGGGTGTGTGTTTTTAGTACTTGTTTGTGTGAGGAAAAGGGTCTATAGTTTAGTGTTTGGTTTGTGCTTAGAGTGGGATGTGTTGAGTGGACAGATGGCAATGTGTGTGTGTGTGTGTACGGACAATATATATATTCGTGTAAGTGTTTGCTAACGTCTAAAAATCTCAAGCATTTAAGAGAATTACTATTATCTCGTCGCTACTCAAATATAAACATTAATTTTTCTGAACTCTGAAGTGTAAATTCGAAGTATATTCTTGTGTGTATGAGTATCCGTGGTGCAGGAACGAAAGAGCAAGGTGAATAAGTGAGTGTGCGTGCGTGCGTGAGTGCGTGAGCGTGCCTCGGAGGTGTAGGCGTGAGGAGGATAAAGGTGAGAGTCCTGTCTGTCTGTCTGTCCCCTCACCTGCACTCCCCTACCACACCTGGCTCACACCTGTCACCTGTATCTGTCTGGATGTCTGGATGTATGTATGTCAGTCTGTTCGTGATAAAAAAAGGGTTTGTGTTAGAGTGAATACGTTTGTGTACATGTGTTGCTTGCGTAGTGTGTATGAGTGTGGGTTAATGTGCGTGTGCGTGTGAGTGTGTGTATGTGTGCCCCACCCGCAATACATGTGCCACCACACCCAATAGTACACACAGACACACTCACAAACACAAAGTCACGCACACACATACACAAAGAAAACCAGCAGTATAGGTCTGGTGAGTGTGATGTGCGTCAACTTCAGTACTAAGGTGTGTGTGTGTGTGTGTGTGTGTGTGTGTGTGTAAAGAAATAGCCTGGGCTCCTTCAACTATCTGCCTCCTTCCTTCTGCCTTTCACTGCTCCCATTGCCTCCCCTCTTTCACAACAACTGGGTACTTCCTTTCCCATAGAAATCTGGCCCACCCACCCTCCCTTCCTTCCGGCCCTCCCTTTCACTCAATTTTCCTCTCCCTCTCTCTCTCTCTCTCTCTCTCTCTCTCTCTCTCTCTCTCTCTCTCTCTCTCTCTCTCTCTCTCTCTCTCTCTCTCTCTCTCTCTCTCTCTCTCTCTCTCTCTCTCCATTAAATAGCAGCTATATTCACACACACACAAACACACGCACACACACACACACACACACAAACACACACACACACACACACACCCTGGAAACATTACTCTCGTTTTTAGCACTCACCGCACCCAATGCAGGTGTGACCCGTACGTGAGAATGCAGGTGGGTTGTAGCTGAAGCACACACACGCACACACACACACACACACAAACACACACACACCTCTAGTAAATTCTAAACTTTTTCTCACGTTCTTTCAATCTCTCTCTTCCTCCTCCTATACGTTCCTTCTGGTATTTATCGTTAATTAAATAAAGTCAACTCCACCTACTACCACCACCACCACCACCACCACCCGTCCTCCCATTAAAGCACGTTTCACACAACACACGACTTTTGTAAACAAGACATCGATTTAAACCCCGATTGCAACGTTTGTAACTGGGACACATATGGTTAGAATAATGAGAGGAGACAAACACATGAGTCAGCAGACCTATCCTAATATATTTTTTATCATTTATCAACATTATGATTTTCTATAGTTCTCTCTGACAAAAGAATAAATGACGAGGAAGGAGTGGGAAGGAAGATTAAGTGCCTGTACGTATGAGTTGTGTTATAAGACTTGTTATATGTACATTTACTATTATAGGCGTAGCTATGGAGGGAATGGGGTTCTATGGAAATGCAAAAATGAAGAGTGGAGTTAAGGTGTCTATGAGTACTGGTAAGACTTGCTATGTATGTGTTTTGTGTATATTTACTGATAGGCGTAGCTAGGGAAGGAAGGGAGGGAGGGTCTGTTGAAAATGTAAATATCACTGTAAGATTAAACGATGACTATAACATCACCTTGAAGCAGTAGTGTATATACAAGTTTGTCCAGCTGATGTTCCCCCGTCCTTCAAAAATTTACATTCCTAGTCGAATGAACAAATACACCTGTTTTTATGTTTTTTTTTTGTATTGCTGCCGTATACCTAAATGTTATTTTCCTTCCGTTGCTACGGAGACAAAAAGAAATATAATGCTACAAACTGATCACTATCAAAAATGAAATAAAAAAGTTATCACATTTTGCCAATAATATCAGCCAATACATTTAAAGGTGAAGCTCTTCGTCAGAGTTTTTTTTTCATAGGGCACAGGTTAGGTACAGCTGAACTCATAAGTTTTGGGTAAAGTGAAGTACTGTAATGTTTTCATCAAAATATGTTATAATGTTTCTAAATAATTCCCATGACGCAAGTGGGATTAAAGGGAATATTTACTCGCTACTGTTATTTATAGCAGGAAGTTTAGGCCCTGGATTGTACTTAAATGCAGGAAAATTATTTTACCGAGTATAGATTATTGAAGGGATATTATGAATATGACTGAAGGGAGTTTGTACTACGAAAACGGACTGTACTTTAACATAGGGAATTTGTACAACCGACTCAATTTCACCGGAAAGAATTTATCCAACAGACTTTACTTCACAGGAGAGAATTTGTACATTTATGGTGAGAATAATATTGAAGTTTTATACTACTGTACATCATTAGAGAAAATTGATGTTATATTGAACTTCATTGAAAAAAAACTTATATCATATACTGTATTTCATTAGAGAGAATATTTACAAGCGACTGTTGGCTACCTCATTGGAGAGAACTTATGCCAGCGACCGCACCTCTCCCCGTTGGACTAAAATCAATAAGAGCGATGAGCAGTCGTACCCACTTTGATCTTTTCCGAGAAGTGAAGTGTTCCATTCCCTCATGACATCACTGGTTGGGGGGGAAATATTGGGTGGACCTTCCAGATGAGATCCACCTTCTACTCCACCTACTCCACCTCTTATTTCTCACCATTATTCGTTTCCTTCCTCTTCCTCTTCTCTCTCATCATTCTTCGTTCTCATTCTATTCTCCTTCATCTTCCTTCGTTCCCATTTTCGTTTCCTTCCTCTTCTCCTTCTTTCTCGCCATTATTCGTTCTCGTTTTATATTTCTTCCT